>CM037074.1:30588323-30846483 GCA_020882685.1 Aphelinus atriplicis | reverse complement strand
GTACATCAATCATTTTTGATTATCGAGGAACTCAAATATAACTCTATTTTGAGAGTCGAACGAGGTCTCCACAAACATTCAACTTCGACTCAAACGTTTGCGATAAAAATTGAAAGTTGAGAAGTTTAAGCGTTTCGTCCAAACACTGGAGGTGGACTCAACGGTGAATCCTCCAGTGTCATCAGTGCAATATGGTTGCTCTTGCACTGGTCACGTGCAAGAGCAACCATATGGAACACGTCTGTCTCTATACCGGTAACCCAAACATTACGGTAGCATCCTCTAATGGCGAATCTATGAAACATATACTTGCGAAGTTTTTTCTGTTCATATATTTTGAAGCTTGTTCTAGTAGTTTCGAATAATAGGGATAGGATGATGAATAATAGGATCATGAGATCTATCAGCTATTTGAAATTTCTTGAAAAGGGCATAATTTCCATCGGGGGTATGTACCGAAGCATTTTCAAGTGGTCTCAAAAGATTGGGAAGAACCTCCATTTTCCGCGATTCACGGATCTTCGAACAATTTTAGACTCATGGGAATATCATAGTTTTCGTCAGTATTATGAACCAAAGCATTCCCAAGTGGTTCCGAGTGATTGGGAAAGTAATACATCAAAGGATTACGGTAAAATCTGGAAACCAACGTTCTTGAAGATCTTTCAATTTCAGAGAATCTAGAGATCTCGAAAATTTTTGTACTTTGTCGGAAAATGCATAGTTTTCGGCAGTAGTATGGACCAAAACAGTTCCAACTGGTTCCGATGAGGATGAGGTAATGCGGTCGATAATCACGTACAACTTTCAAAAACTACAGTTCCTGGAGAATCTCAAATGTCCGCAGGTCTGGAAGTCATCGAACAATTTTCAGTCTCTTTAAAGAAGCACGGTTTCTGTTTGTGGTATGTACCGAAGCATTTCCAAGTGGATTCGTAAGATCGCGATTGGGTATTGCAGTGATTGGTCACGAACAATGTCTGAAAACAACATATCCTGGTGGAACTGAAGGTGTCACAACCATTTCTGGTCTCTTGCAGGAGGCAAATTCTTCCACAGATAATCTCAGTGGTAAATACGAAAGCAGTTCTTAGTGGTTCCGGATGATTAGAATCATGATATACTATCAAGATTCACAGTGAAGTCTAGAAACCACGTTTCGGGGAGATGTTATGAATTCAAAGAATATAGTGTCTAGCAGTCACGTTTGATTTCAAGGCAAAAGCATTGTTTCTAATGTGGTTCCTATCTGTGGTATGTACCGAATTATTCCCAAGTCATTCCAAGAGACTGGGATGGGGTGATATATTCAAGGATCACGGTGAAGTCTAAACCCAGGTTTCTTGAAGATCTTTCAATTTCAAAGAATCTAGGAATCTCCCAACGATTCTTAATGACTTGGGAAAAAACATGGTTTACATCAATGGTACATACCAAAATGTGTCCAAGTGGTTCCGAATGAATGGGATGGGGGAATGCAGTCGATGATCAAGTACAACGTCTGGAAACAATGTTCATTCGCAAATCTCTATTTTACCCGATGCTGGCGATCTTCTAACCGATCCCAGTTTGTTGTTTGAAGGCTAATTTTTCCTCTGTAGTCTGGACGAAGAATTTCCAAGAGGTTCCAAGTAATTGCAATGAGTTAATAAGTTCGAGGACTACAATGAGGTTCGGAGAACAGTGTTTTTCTGGAGATTGTCCAATTTCTGCGAATATGAGAATTTTCCAACCTTTTCTAGACCCCTGACAAAGGCATAGTTCTTTCAACCCGTATGTTCTGAAGTTTTTCCAAGTAGTTTCAAATGATTTGAATCAATTTAGGAGATAATTAAAAAGTAATAAAAAATGAGATTTTCATCGCTTTACCTCTACAGGTTGAAATATTACGCCTCACTTGGATTTGAGTTATATAACAGCAGCTTAATCGCCGTTAATGTTTTTTCAATAATTAATTTAATAAATGTAGTTTACGCTGGTAACAAGTTCCTGAACGGTCATAATTTAGCATTGAGAAACTCGCGATTGATGGCATAGTCCAAATCTAATTGGGGTGACGTGCCTGGGCTAGCGTTTTGCTGGTTATACCAGTCTTCTAAAGATCGTGGTGGAAAAGATCCTTCGATGAGAATGGGGACATAACCGTTGAATCCACTTCCAGTTTGGACTTAAGGGGTAATATACCTTTGTGAATTTTTTTTTCCATTTTTTTTATATTGGCTTAAACACTCCATAGTCTATCTAAGAAAGATATAAAAAGTCGATCAAGTGGGGGAATAAGTTCTAAGAGCCTGAAAAAATCGACTGTTTGAACAAAGTCGTATAATACATAGTATCGTACTCGAAACTTTGAACGCGTTCAAATGTTCAAAAGGTCGATCTTTGAGGGCCAATCCGGAGTGAAGTGGAAAGGATAAATCACAAAATGCACCACATATTTTGTCTAAGCGACGTTTCGCCTGTCAGGTTCGCTGGCCTCATCAGGCTAAAAATTTATTGCACAAAAAATACGTAATAAATGGTACAATCTGAGCACAAAACAATTGACGAACAAACAATAAAATAATCTTTCTCACCAGATTTGAATAAAATTATAATGTATAACGCTCGGCAGTGGAAGCGGCTGCTTCCACTGCCATTGTCGAACTATTGTGTATAGAACTAGCATCAGTGGTCTTATATACCGTCAGATACATTGGTGTGTTTGTTTTGAAAAATCTTGTTGAGCTTCCTATATGTGTGACTGAGGTGTTGTGTATCTTCCTTCCTATTAAGCGTGTGTTGGTACATATTGATGTGGAGCATTTCCGAAATAAGCCGTTTCTTATAATTAATTCGCTTCGCGGTCTAAAATTTTAACGTTATTCCAATCAAATGTGTGTGTACTATTTTCTCTAATATGCAGAGGGACTGGTAGTGGTTTATCAGTAATTTTTTGATGCTCTGTGATTCTATCTTTCAATTTTCTCTTCGTCTCTCCAATATAACATGCCGAACAGTCGTTGCAGTAAATTTATATACTACACCGGTTTGATCTAATATTTCTGTTTTATCTTTACCAAGTTTTATTATGTTCGTGAGATAATGATTAACTAAAGGAACTGTTCTAGTGTTTAATTTTTCAAGGGAACCAGAAACTTTTTTATGAAACGTATCTTGAAAAGTTATTGCCAAAGTACAGAGAGGACTATTTTTATTGGTATTGCTTTTCTTTGTAGAATTTCTAATTGAACGAAGTCGGTCATTTAAATATGAATCTATGAATTTTTTTTGGGTAATCATTCTCCAATAGTATTCTTTTAACTTTACTAATATTCTCATTGTGAAAACTTTTATCTGACAAGGAGAGGCTACTGCCTCCGGGTTACCAATCTTGACCAAAATTTTTTTGGTGTTTCCTGGTGTCAAGAATAGAGAGTAGCCAGAGTTTTAGGATCCAACGCTCCCAAACTTCCAAGATATTAATTTATGTATCTTGGCTGGAGCCGTTGGTTTCGTCCCAAATAACAATATGTTATCTGAGACGTATTTCCCTCACTGCACTGCACTTTCACTGGTCTCACTGAACACCACATCACATTTTAGTTTAAAAAACATAGAGAAGGAGTAAATTACATGCATACTTAACAAATCTTACTTCCATGTCTTACTCACCTAGAGTAAAACATGAAATATATGAAAAAATCAACGATAATCGACTTTTCACTCTGTGCTTGGATACTGAAGCAATAACATGTATCCGAGCACAAAGACAACAAATGTAGTATTATGAGACGACAAATCAGTGTTAGAATTGATTTTCATTCAGAAAACTTCAATTCTGGACATGTGTCGACCAATATCATACTATAACCAATTATATTAGAACTTATCTTCTCACTTCAACACAATTTCTAAACCTGGACAGCTTACCTGGAACACAAAAATTATCACAAAACAACATATTACAAAAAATACATGTATACATGCAAAGGTTAAGTTTACTTATCTGAAATTTCTTGCATCTTGAATGAAAATCCATCAGCTGCTGCACACGAAGAAGCTCCAAACTTGTTGAAGAACACTGTGACGGAAATTGATCTATAAACTTTCATTACACTTACTCAAACTGATGTGAGTAAGCAATGTCTACCTGATGAGTACACATCACATGTCTAACTGACTGTGTTTACAAACGACGCCTATGTTAACCTGCAGCGCGGAGTCGGCAACGCAGTTACTGCGCTGCAGGTTACCATAGGCGTCGTTTGTAAACACAATCAGTTAGACATGAGATGTGTACTCATCAGGTAGACATGTACTGTTGCTCACTCACAACAGTGTGAGAAATTGTAAGAAAAGTTTACATATCAATTTCTTTTGCAGTGTTGTCCAGCAGGTTTGGAGCTTCATCGTGTCCAGCTGATGAAGATGATTTTTATTCCAGACGCAAGGAAATTCAGATAAGTCAAACTTAACCTTTGCCTGTGTATGTATATTTTTTGTGATATGTTGCTTTGTGATAATTTTTGTGTTCCAGGTAAGCTGTCCAGGTTCAGGAATTGTATTGAAGCAAGAAGAAAACTGTGAGTAGATAAGTTTTTAATATAATTAGTTATACTATGATATTGGTCGACACAAGTTCAGAATTGAAGTTTCCATGAATGAAAATCAATTCTGACACTGAATTGTCGTCCAATGATACTACATTTATTGTCTTGGTGCTTGGATACATGTTGTTATTGCTTCAGTATCCAAGCACAGAGTGAAAAGTCGATTATCGTTGATTTTTTCATATATTTCATGTTTTACTCTAGGTGAGTAAGATATGGAAGTAAGATTTGTTAAGTATGCATGTAATTTACTCCTCTTGTATGTTTTTTAGACTAAAATGTGATGTGGTGTTCAGAGAGACCAGTGAAAGTGCAGTGCAGTGAGGGAAATACGTCTCAAATGACATATTGTTGTTTGGGACGAAACCAACGGCTCCAGCGCAGATACATAAATTAATATCTTGGAAGTTTGGGATCGTTGGACCCCAAAACTCTGGATACTCTCCATTCTTGCCACCAGGAAACACCAAAAAAATTTTGGTCAAGATTGGTGACCCGGAGGTAGTGGCCTCTCCTTGTCAGATAAAAGTTTTCACAATGAAAATATTAGTAAAGTTAAAAGAATACTATTGGAGAATGATTACCCAAAAAAATTTATAGATTCATGTGCAAATGACCGACTTCGTTCAATTACATTCTCTACAAAGAAAAACAATTCCAATGAAAATAGTCCTCTCTGTACTTTGGCAATACCTTTTCAAGATACGATTTATAAAAAAGTTTCTGGTTCCCTTGAAAAATTAAACATTAGAACAGTTCCTTTAGTTTATCATAATCTCACGCACATAATAAAACTTGGTAAAGATAAAACAGAAATATTAGATCAAACCGGTTAATATATAAATTTGACTGCAACGACTGTTTGGCATGTTATATTGGAGAGACGAAGAGAAAATTAAAAGATAGAATCACAGAGCATCAAAAAATTACTGATAAACCACTACCAGTCCCTCTGCATATTAGAGAAAATAGTACACACACATTTGATTGGAATAACGTTAAAATTTTAGACCGCGAAGCGAATTATAAGAAACGGCTTGTTTCGGAAATTCTCCACATCAATATGTACCAACACACGTTTAATAGGAAGAAAGACACACAACATCTCAGTCACAATATAGGAAGCTCAACAAGATTTTTCAAAACAAACACACCAATGTATCTGACGGTATATAAGACCACTGATGTTAGTTCTATACACAATAATTCGACAATGGCAGTGGAAGCAGCCGCTTCCACTGCCGAGTGTTATAATACATTATAATTTTATTCAAATCTGGTAAGAAAGATTATTTTATTGTTTGTTCGTCAATTTTTTTGTGCTCAGATTGTACCATTTATTACGTATTTTTTGTGCAATAAATTTTTAGCCTGATGAGGCCAGCGAACCTGACTGTCGAAACGTCACTTAGACAAAATATGTGGTGCATTTTGTGATTTATCCTTTCCACTTCACTCCGGATTGGCCCTCAAAGATCGACCTTTTGAACATTTGTATTATGGAGGGTGCACACTGCAATATTGAACGCGTTCATCTCGAAACCATCTTTTTTTACCTTAACGGAATCACAGCGCCATCAATTTTCAACCGATTCACTTGAAATTTCAACTGTAGCTTGAAAACATGATTTTTAAAGGAAGTACGGGGGATTGTTTCGATATCTTGATTTTTACCGATTTTATGACCATTTTTCGATAGATTTTTTCGTAAAAGAAAAGAAAAAAATCCAAATTGCTGCCATGTGGCTCCACATTTGAATTTCAAAAAAATCGTACGTACTTCCCTGAGTTTTCTATTTTACTTTAGAATTTCGTTCGATTTTTTGTTCTAAGTTCCAAATTATGACCTGCAGGGTTCCGCTAGTGGAGAAAAAGTAAAAAAAAATTTTTTCCTTTGATGAGCTGGTACGCCGCCATTTTGTATTTTTCAGAATAAGTGAAGTGTGTTTTTCGTAGTTAAAGAGTAGTACTTTCATATGCAACAGACTCCATATTTTCAAGATATTTTCTGCGCTTATGGCAAGTGTTTGAAAATGACCTCGAAATCGGAGGTCACAAAGGTATATTACCCCTTAACACTTAATCTGCCTTTCTCGATTCTCTTTTTCCACAGCGAATGAGTCGAACTGAATGAAAAATTTTTGGGGGTCGAATATGGTATATGATACAACTCCTCACTATTAATGAGATCATATATATAATTAGTAGTAATTTCTTGATTACTCTGTGAACAAGTGATATTTCTTACCATTTGCTTCTTGTTGATCATTCTGGTCTACGTGTACATGTTCAACTTGTCTTTCAATGTTTGGCTCAACATTGTCAACTAATACATTCTCTGGTTCATGGGATTCCAATTGTCTAATATCCTCGAAGTCATTCTCAAGCTCATCATCATGATCAACATCAGTATCTTTTGGAGAAAAATAAGAATGTAAATTAATGCCTTATTATCCATCATCATTTTCTTTTTCCAAATCGGAACATTCTAGAAATATATCATTAAAGCATTTGTTTTGATTCACATTATAATATTATCTCATAGACCGTTACTTTATTATCAGTCCACTATTATGACAGAGAAACCAATTTTGTCTCGAATATTTGAGTAGTTTTGAAAGTATATGATTAGGAATTATGTACGTACTAGATTGAGCCTCATCGTCATCGTTATCGTTTTCGGGAAGATAATCCTCATCACCTTCATCTGGGAAAAGCAAATAAAAACATGTGAGAAATGATGGTTTATTTATTGTAATTTAAATAACCAGTTTCTTTACCTCTCTCTTCGTCGTCACTCTCAGTATAATTAATTTTTATTCTCTTTCTCACACTTTTAACGTTTGTGGAAGAGGTTATGGGTGTCGAGTTGGTAGCTAGAAATAATTGATGATGAAAGGAAGGTGAATTTCATAAATAATCAGTCCCAGTCATGGATTCTGAATAAGACTAGCTTATATGTCTAAGGCTATGTTCGTCTTTACCCAGATATAGACGTTGAACAAAAACTAATGGAAAATTATGAGCTAACATACACTCGTATTCTACGTCGAGTTTTTACGTCAACAAATGCAACAACACAGCTCCACAAAGGAAAATTGGAACAGAGACTAGACCACCTTACTCTCGTATACTTTGAGCCGCTGAATCCGAATCTGGCCACTGAAAAAATCCATTATCGTAAGTTCTCCCTCTAGCAGCTAAATAATGTCAGGTAACGATCAATTCTAGAGACTTTTTGGCTGCTAGAAAGAAAACTGAGGGTGAAGTAATCTTTCTGAGCCCAGATTCGCAGTCAGCGACCATAAATACATAGAGGTAGGGAGGCCTAGTCTCTAGTCCATTTTTTTTGTGGAGCTGTGTAATTAACCTGCAGGCGGCCGGGATAATGCCGATCGGCATCGTGAATCAGACCCGATTATAACACTTCAAAAACCTCATAATTCGAACATATGTCATAACTACATACTATATTAGACTATTTTCGACTCATACAATATAATAAGAGCGGTGCAACAACCCCATCTGTCTACAGTTTATATTCGTTCCAATCGCGTTATTTAGGTGATTTGATGCTGAGAAAAATGTTATATTTCTTATTTTCACTTCCATTCTGGAATCTGACTGCATATTCGTAATCAGTGCCCTCAAAAACTCCTATATTACAAGTTTGGTGCGAAAAAAGCCAATATTCGGTCGAAAATAAATTTACGTGTATACTCCTAAACCCCTCGCGACCGGGGTGATGCCAATCGGCCCACATTGCTAGTCCATTGGAAAATTTTTGTATGGAAAAATATTTCAAAGTATCACTTTTGGACATACTGAAATGCCGGCCGCCTGGAGGTTAATGGAAAATCTATCGCCATATCAGATACCTCACGGTATCTTCATCTAGATTTTATCATAATATGATTACGATTTTGAACCGCAGAGAAGATAGCAAATTCGAAACCGGACAATTCTGTTAGAGCCATTGCTCATTGATGAATTTGTCGATCCTTTCATGGATAAAGTTTTCTGTGCAAGCAATCTTCTTGATACAATTGTCCCAGAGAGTTTCTGAAGTTACTAGTCATGAATCCAAGGATTATTCCTTATTCACGTATCATTATATGTCGTAAGCAATTATCTCACCTTTGCTAATATCTTCAATCTTGAATGGATCTTTTCCTTCAGAGGTCATGTTGTGGTCGAGGACATCAAATGTAGATGCTGGAAAAGTTCAATCAATTATACAGCGAAACAACAGCACACCTCATATTCATTCATGGCCATATCTATCGTAAGCAATTATCTCACCTTCACTCGTTGATGATTGTATCGGGTTTGATCGATCCTTCTGCGCATCCTCATCTAATGACATATTCCCGTGATCTGGAACAGAGACAAATTTCTAATAATTCAAATAACTTTGCTGGTCGGAATATGAAGAGCATTATGAAAAGCATTATGTAAGACGTTACTCGAAACGCAAAAAAAAAACTAATAAACTAACCTATTGATTATTCAAAAAGCTATGAAAAAATAATCTTCAGAAGTGATCTAAACAACCAAATTTTGCATTAAAAAAGTTGTTGAGGGGTCAGATGATTCCGGAATAACGTATCCAAATTCAGCAAAACATTCTACGACGAATGATTAAGGATAATTGTGTCTAGATAGATTTCAGAAAGATTTTGAATCTGATTGGAGCAAGAGCAATTCAATAATAAAAAACTGTGAGTCATCATACCTCTAGTTTAGAATTGAGAATGTGCTGGAAATTTTCTGGGGAAGACGAATTTTGAATCGTAGAGAAAAATTACCGAGTGTGTAGGATGATTTGATTATAGCGCTCTTTCGCGTTTTTCAAAAATGCTATTCTCAATTAACCCATTAAGTCCAAAATTGCAGGAATTTTATTTGTACTTTCGAGCTAGAATAATTTGATGAATAAGACGGAAGGTTTATTGCAAAATAGTCATTCCTACTATTTTCGAGTATGCTCTATACGAAACAATCGTTAAAAAGACTGAAAAATTTAATTTTCAATAAATAATTAACAAATTAAAATATTTAATTTGTTAAGGGCCAAGTGGCCTGAGTTCAACTTTTATTTTACTATTTAAATTCTGAAATTGGAAAAAAATATTTACGAATTTGAGAAGAAAATTTATTTTTTAATTATTATTCTATAGTGCAACGGTTCAAAACCGCTGCGCCGTATACTTTTATAAATATACGCGCGGACTCGCTCGCTGAGTCGACGGCCCGGGCAACTACGCAGTTGCGCAGTCGACCACTGCGCAGCTTCGCTCCGCCTCTCGCTCTCGTCCCGCGGACCGCGGAGTGCCTCGCGCCGGCGAACGACCGGCATTCTCGGCTTGCCCGCCACACAGCAACTTCTCTCTAACGGAGCTCTCGCTCCCCATCACCAGGCAATCACCGAGCCGCGCACGTGGCTCACCAATTATCTCGGCACGATCCAAGTAAGTAATAAAAGGTGTAGGATCCAGGACTAGCCAACAGGCGAAACGGATCCGAGTGAATCTAGGGGACTCGAGCCTTGCTCGTGTTCCTCTACCTTTGCGTGCCGCCATAATAGACTCCGGGCGTGAAACTGCGAAACATCGATCTCCGGATCGATTGGACTATCAGAAGTCGGAGTCCAACTCTCGCGTTCGCGAACGTGTCGGGTAAGCGCCGCGGCCGCCGCGTGCATAATAATGGGTAGTTTTAAGTAAATTCCAACGGGCGTCGGCCATTTTGAGCAGAGTGCGGGGCTGCAAGTGCGGTAGCTTCACGGTCGTTCAGTACATCGGAAAAAGCAAACTCCGATCGGAAAATCGACTCGCATAAGTTAAATCGGAGAATCGTTGAGCGGTACACGTTGTTGGGCGAGAAATCGCATCCTTACGTAGGAAACTCGCGTGCGTAGTACGACATTACTTTGTCATTCGCCGTAGCCTAAAACCCTTGCAATATAAACTAAAGTCGTCGCGCATAATTTTAATTCTTTCTCTAGCATCATTTTAATTTCGAGAAGGAATCCTCGTACCGATTGCTGTTACAGGTCGTCGCAGCATCAGGGCGTGTTGAACGCTTTCGACACGCCACGCCAGACGTAAGGGGAAAGGAGAGGGTTGCGGTTGCCGTCCACCGTCCTCTCCTATTTGAAGGGCAGCTTATTCCCGCGAACGCTCCACCAGGGCAACAAGATTCAATAATTTTGCTACGCCGTATTTCAATCAATCATCACGTTTTTCTATTCAATAAACAACGATAAAATTCAACTACAACTTTTTCATTTACCCCACAAAATTTCCATTTCCACGCATGCGTCCAAAATTCTATAATTAATTAATTGAAAGGTGCAGTGCACCCACAATCAAATCTTTTATTTATGCTATAATGACTGCTTCACAGTCTCGACTGCTCCACAATCACCGCTTATAAAATAAGACGCTGCAATAGGAAAAAGAGATAAAGAACATGTCTTGGTGGATTTTGACTTTTTCGCATAATTTGTTGGTAAAACGTAAAAAAATCCATAATATTCAATTCCAATTGAACATTTTGACATTTTACACTCGAATTTCGCGGAAAATGAAATTATACCAGGACATGTTCAATTTCTTTCATTTGTGAAATGATTTAGAAGAAAAATTATGAGAGAAATGAAAGCCAATAATTTCAAAAAAATTCAGACTTTGAATTCAACCCCAAGAAGCCTATAAAAAAATTTGAAGCAAATCGGATGGAGTCAGGCCAATCGCTGCATGAAATGACTTATACGCTCAAAAGTCCGTGATATTTGCCAGAATCAATAACAATTCAAAATAATCAAAATAACCACTGTCACGTGGCTGGCCCCGCGATTATTAGAATCGCATTGCGCGAGGCCACGCCACGAATATCGGAACGTTCTAGAAGGACGATGTTGAAATCGTGACGCACGGAGCGTAACTCGAGACGGCGGGAGGCGACTGACCACCTCCCACCGAGCGCGCCACCAAGGGGTTGCGACGGCACCCCCACGAGGGATTAAATACGACCGCCTCGAGGCGCTCGGGGCAGTTAGTCACACGGCGGTTGGAGAGAGGCAGTCACGGTAGTTGCACGAGAGTAAGGTTACGCGGGGACGAGAGTCAGTCCAACGTTCATATTGTACACTAGTTATTGGAATAATTACACGAGCTCTCTCAGTGAAGTGGATAGGGAATAAAGACACATATAATCCAATCCCTGAGTACTGAGTTATTGATAACCTGATTCGACACGTAACAGAACCTTACCGAGTAAAACGCCTACGGTCAATACCGCAGCCGAGATCTGAACCCAGCGTATAAAGGATCACGCCACGTAACACCACGTAACCGAAATATTTCAAATGACCCCAACAAAACAAAATATCCCAAATAACCCGAACAATACAAGAACGGATGCCTCCGATTCAGATTTTTAACCTAGCAAGCCACAAATAACCCACATAATCCGAAAGAACCCCAAATTACCCAGAAACTGAGAATAACCAGAATTACTCAGATAATCTGATTACTCAGAATAACCCAAATAATCTCAATAATCCAAGAAGCGATGCATGTCTCTGATCTATTCTTACTATGAGTGGGCACAACCCTTGGAAAACCAATCACCATGAAACTTTGTGAGCTGGTTCTTGGGTACTTTAATAGATCATATCTACAGCCATAAAAGTCGAAAAATCTGTTTTCCCGA
This sequence comes from Aphelinus atriplicis, assembly GCA_020882685.1. Lineage (NCBI taxonomy): Eukaryota > Metazoa > Arthropoda > Insecta > Hymenoptera > Aphelinidae > Aphelinus > Aphelinus atriplicis. Next base: position 30,834,172 of record CM037074.1, on the reverse strand, counting down.
AGATATCTTGTCAAACATGCTGGATTTTCAACATGAACAGTATATCTATATATACGTCTACATATCCATAACTACATATCTATACTATAATATAAAGTTAATCCTCCCGGAAATTTCATGTGAAGATATTTCAATGAAGGAGTCGACTTCCATGAAAACGAATAAAACGGATCGAAAGGAAATTGCCTGCTGTTTCATGTTCCGTATTGAAATTTCCGAAAACAGATGCGTGGGCGTTAAAAATGGTAAAATTCAAGTTGGTATTTTTATAGCATCCGATAAACCATTGAAAAAAAACTGTGAAATAGTCGTATGTGTCGTGTCCGGCCTGGAGGGTGGACTGGTATTATAGAGAAAAGAAAGGGAAACGCCTGGTCTAGGCCCTGGCCTTTCTTGTGCTTGCTTACCTCTGAAGATCTTCTACCTGGCGATTAACAGCGTACCGTCGGATTATTCGGGTTAACTCTTGTTTGTTAATTTCGTGGACATAAATGTTTAAGTTAATCTCGAGGTTTAACACGCTAGCCTCTAAGATTAACACGTTAATCACGAAGATTAACACGTTAATCACGAAGATTAACACGTTAATCACAAAGATTAACACGTTAATCGCAAAATAAACTCGTGAAGCGAGAACAGGTAGAATGTTATAGTTGTGAATTTACTTTAAGAATACAGTTATTAAACGGAGAGAGGGAAAATTCAGAAGAGTAGATGTAAATATTATTAGTTTTATTGTAATAGGTAGAGAAACGGAAAAAAATACAATATTTTATAATATATTCGGTAGAATCATACGATATTACGATATTACGCTAAGTCGCGAAGGGGCGATATAACTTATGATACACTTATACTTATTAAATTACCTTACAATCGGGAGATTGGCGACAGAATAAGACTAAGTTGCGCACATGAAAAACACTACGTCCTTTCACTTCACCAACACTTATAGTCACTAACTTAGAGTCACTAAGGCGGAGGTTTTCGAGGTCGTCCTCTTGACGTCGCGTCCAACGACGGGTAACCAGAGCTCCTTTTACACCTGCACGAGACGGCTGGGCGGATAGTTAGTACCACGAGTCCGCGGGGGAGCTCGTATTTAATGGCTCGGCTCGTGTCAGGTGCAAAAGTCAGCTCGATCTGTCGCCCAATCGGGGAGCGCGACGCGTCAATCGGGCGATCGCGAAATCCTCCGTCTGCACATTTTTCCGGCCGATGCCGATGACCGCTGGCATTTCGCGGCACGTGCACGGGACGCTACATATGGTGCCAGTCTCACTGATTTATATATCAACCGAAGAGCTTTCCTATTCTGTGGTAAAAATTTTGGAAAAGTTGATGCGTGGGTGCGAAATATGGTAAAAACTGACTTTTTTCAAGTTGTGCCGCATAAACCGTTGAAAAAATCTATGAAACAACGTCGTCATGGAAATACTGATTGAGGGAATCGATAGAGCTCATTAAGCGCTTTAATTTTTCGTCGTGAAAAATTGAAATATATTGATGCGTGGGCGTGAAGTATGTAATTGAAAATTGGTGTTTTAATTTGTGATTTTTATGCGTGCAGAAAAATGCTTGAGATTATGATCTGGTGCCACTTTGGGTATATTCAATCGAGAGAACAGCAAATGGGCTTTCATATCCATGGTGAGAATTTTAGAAAAGTTGATGCGTGGGCGAGAAATATAAGAAAAACTGACATTTTCCAAGTTGTGCCGCATAAACCCTTAATAAAATCTATGAATCATCTTCGCGAAGAAAATTATTATAATACGGATTAATAGAGCTGCTGCAGCATTTCAATTCATCATCGTGAAAACTGAAATATGTCGATGCGTGGGTGTAAAGTAGGTAATTGAAAATTGGTTGTTTGTTTTGTGATTTTTATGCGTTCTGAAAAATAATTGAGATTATGATCTGGTGCAATTTCGGGTATGTCCGATCGAATTGACATCGAAGGGGCTTTTATATCTATGGAGAGAATTTTGGACAAATTGATGCGTGGGCGCGATATATGGTCAGAACTGACTATTTCCAAGTTGTGACGCATAAACCGTTAATTAAATCTATGAATCGGTGTCGTTACGAAAATTCGGATCTGACGGATCGATGGATCTCATTGAGCGCTTCAATTTTTCGTCGTGAGAAATAAAAAAAATTTCGATGCGTGGGCGTGAAATATGTAATTGAAAATTGGTTGTTTATTTTGTGATTTTTATGCGTTCGGAAATATAATTGAGATTATGATCTGGTGCAATTTTGGGTATGTCCGATCGAATTGACATCGAATGGGCTTTTATACCTATGGAGAAAATTTCGGATGAATTGATGCGTGGGCGCGAAATATGGTCAAAACGGACTATTTCCAAGTTGTGCCGCATAAACTGTTAATTAAATCTATGAATCGGTGTCGTTACGAAAATTCGGTTCTGACGTTTCGATGGATCTCATTGAGCGCTTCAAGTTTTCGTCGTAAGAGATTCAAAAATGTCGATGCGTGGGCGTAAAGTAAATAATTGGGAATTGGTAGTTTACTTTGTGATTTTTATGCGTACAGAAAAATACTTGAGATTACGATCTGGTGCAATTTTGGGTATGTCCGATCGAATTGACATCGAATGGGCTTTTATATGTATGGAGAGAATTTCGGATGAATTGATGCGTGGGGGCGAAATATGGTCAAAACGGACTATTTCCAAATATGTATAAATTGTCGATCTTTGAGGGCCAATCCAGAATGAAGTGGAAAAGGGAAAATTCACAGAATCCAGCACATATTTATTTTAATGCGACGTTTCGCCAGTTAGGTTCACTGGCCTCATCAGGCTAAAAATTTATTACACAAAAAAAACGTAATAAATAATACAATTTAAGTACAAAACAATCGACGAAGTAACAATAAAATATTCTTTCTCACCAGTTTTGAATGGAAATATAATATTTCGTTCGGCAGTGGAAGCGGCTGCTTCCACTGCCATTGTCAAACTATTGTGTATAAGGCTAACGTCAGTGGTCTTATATACCATCAGATACATTGGTGTGTTTGTTTTGAGAAATCTTGCTAAGCTTTCTATACGTGTGACTGAGTTGTTGTGTGTCTTCCTTCCTATTAAGTGTGTGTTGGTACATATTGATGTGGAGCATTTCCGAAATAAGTCGTTTCTTATAATTCGCTTCGCGGTCTAAGATTTTAACGTTATTCCAATCAAATGTGTGGGTACTATTTTCTATTAAATGCAAAGGGACCGGAAGTGGTTTATCAGTAATTTTTTGATGTTCTGTGATTCTATCTTTTAATTTTCTCTTCGTCTCGCCAATATAACATGCCGAACAGTCGTTGCAATTAAATTTATAGACTACCTCAGTTCGATCTAATATATCTGTTTTATCTTTGCCTAATTTTATTATGTTTGTAAGATTATGATTGACTAAAGGAACTGTTCTAATGTTTAATTTTTTAAGAGAGCCGGATACTTTATTGTAAAATGTATCTTGAAAAGGTATTGCCAAAGTACAAAGGGGACTTTTTTTATCTGAAATATTTTTCTTTTTAGAGAATCTAATTGAACGAAGTCGGTCATTTACACATGATTCTATGAATTTCTGTGGGTAATCATTCTCCAATAATATACTTTTAACTTTATTAATATTGTCGTTATGGAATCTTTTATCTGAAAGTAAAACTGATCTATCTATTAAATTGGAAATGATGTTACGTTTTTGTTGAATTGTATGGTTTGAATTGAAATTCAACAATCTACCAGAGCATGTTGGTTTTTGATACCAGTTAGTGATTAATTTATTGTTGGTTCTAATAATTGTTGTATCCAAGAAAATTATAGAATTATTTTCTTCTAATTCATGAGTGAATTTTAAGCTTTTATTGTATTCATTGAAAACTTTAATAACTATTTCAACGTGTTCTTTTTTTATGCATTAAAAGGTGTCATCAACATATCTCTTGTAAATTAGCGGTTCACAATTATATACTAACTTTAATTTGTTTAAACATTCTATTTCTAAATCGTCCATGACAAGGTCTGCAAACAATGGGGAAATAGGAGAACCCATGGGTGTGCCAAAAATTTGTTTATAATATTTATTGTCAAAGGCAAAAAATGTATTATCAGAAAGAAATTGGGTGATTTTAATAATTTCATCAAACGGTATTTTACTTCTACTGTGTATATGTGAGAATCTTTTATCCAAACTGTTCAAGACTAAATCACACGGTGTGTTTGTAAACAATGAGCTGACGTCAAGAGAACGTAACACGTAATCAGCTGGGACATGTACATTTGAAATTTGCTCTTTAAATTCAAAACTATTATTAACGCGAGAGATTGGTGGTTTTATACACTTTTTCAATTCGTCATATAAGGTTTTTGCTAAAAAATGTGTAGGTGAGTTTACTAAAGAAATGATGGGTCTCAATGGGACATCGGCTTTGTGTATCTTAGGCAAACCATATGCTTTAGCCAGAACAGTATTAGTTTGTGTCAATTGAATGATGTGGAAGCGCTTATTTAGGAAGTCTTGGTCATTTAAACTGGACAGTATTTTATGAACTTTAGTTTGTAATGATTTAAGTGGGTTTCTTTTAACTATTTTGTACGTATGTTTATCTTCTAAAAGTGAGTTCATTTTTTCTCTATATTCACTAGTATTCATACACACAGTCAAGTTACCTTTGTCAGCACGAGTGAAAAAAATATTGCTATTATTTTATAAAAAATTCTTAGTTTCTGAAAGTTTTTTTGCAAATTCTCTGTCTTGGGATGAAATGTGGCTAACTTTATTTATATTGTTGATTAAGGCATTAGTGACAGTTTCTCTAATGTTATTTTTAATAGTGTGGCTTACGTCAATTTGGTCTAAAGAGGACTATTTCCAAGTTGTGCCGCATAAACCGTTAATTAAATCTATGAATCGGTGTCGTTACGAAAATTCGGTTCTGACGGATCGATGGATCTCATTGAGCGCTTCAAGTTTTCGTCGTAAGAAATTCAAAATTGTCGATGCGTGGGCGTGAAGTATATAATTGGGAATTGGTAGTTTACTTTGTGATTTTTATGCGTACAGAAAAATACTTGAGATTACGATCTGGTGCAATTTTGGGTATGTCCGATCGAAAGAACATCGTATGGGCTTTCGCATCCATGATCAATACTTTGAAAAAATTGATGTGTGATCGTGAAATGCGAAAAAAACTGATGTTTAGCAAGTCGTACTCCATAAATCGTTATAAAAATCCAAGAATCAGCATCGTGATGAAAATTCTGATGATACGGATCGATCGGAGACGTATACTCATGTTATGCAGTGTTTGCTTCATTGACACTTCTACCGGTGATTTCTGTATTCGACAATTCCAAGATAACTAGTGTACAACAAGACTATTAACTTTACCAGCTCATCATCCCTCAGCTTATGATTCATGGATATGACAATTTATTTTTCACAGACTACTGTGAAAGTATAGAAAGAATATATTGACAAGATGAGAGAAGGTGAAAAGTTGAAAGTATGTAAAATAGTTACGATGAAAAGCAGTTTATGATGAAGCTTCACAACTTTACGTGAGGAGACGTCTACTCATGTTATGTAGTGTTTGCTTCATTGACACTTCTACCGGTGATTTCTGTATTCGGCAATTTCAAGATAACTAGTGTAGAACAAGACTATTAACTTTTCCAGCCCATCATCCCTCAGCTCATGATTCATGGATATGACAAATTATATTTCACAGACTACTCAGAAAGTGAAGAAAGAATATATTGACAAGGTGAGAGGAGGTGGAAAGTTAAAAGTATGTAAAACAGCCACGATGAAACTCCACAACTTTACATGAGGAGACGTATACTCATGTTATGTAGTGTTTGCTTCATTGACACTTCTACCGGTGATTTCTGTATTCGGCAATTCCAAGATAACTAGTGTACAACGAGACTATACTGTACGAGGCCAAATAGCTCATTTTACGAGATCGTAGAGCTCATTTTTTGAAAGCAATCATCTCACTTTACGAGAAGAAATAGCTCCCGTCTCCAAAAAATGTCGGCTCAGTAAATTAATAAAGTGATTTTGACTCGCATGTTTCCAACATCCACATGATACCAAAAATGCGTCAAGTGTTAGGTTACAGAATTACAAAATGATTTATAATGGCAAAGGAGAGGATATGAAAAATGATGAGGACAAAGTTATTTGAAGATACAGTCTACTCTTAAATCTATGAATCGGTGTCGTTACGAAAAATCGGTTCTGACGGATCGATGGATCTCATTGAGCGCTTCAAGTTTTCGTCGTAAGAAATTCAAAATTGTCGATGCGTGGGCGTGAAGTATATAATTGGGAATTGGTAGTTTACTTTGTGATTTTTATGCGTACAGAAAAATGCTTGAGATTACGATCTGGTGCAATTTTGGGTATGTCCGATCGAATGAACGTCGTATGGGCTTTCGCATCCATGATCAATACTTTGAAAAAATTGATGCGTGATCGTGAAATGCGAAAAAAACTGATGTTTAGCAAGTCGTACTCCATAAATCGTTATAAAAATCCAAGAATCAGCATCGTGATGAAAATTCTGATGATACGGATCGATCGGAGACGTATACTCATGTTATGCAGTGTTTGCTTCATTGACACTCCTACCGGTGATTTCTGTATTCGACAATTCCAAGATAACTAGTGTAGAACAAGACTATTAACTTTACCAGCCCATCATCCCTCAGCTCATGATTCATGGATATGAAAATTTAATTTTTACAGACTACTGTGAAAGTATAGAAAGAATATATTGAGAAGGTGAGAGAAGGTGGAAAGTTGAAAGTATGTAAAACAGCTAGGATGAAAAGCAGTTTATGATGAAACTCCACAACTTTACATGAGGAGATGTATACTCATGTTATGTAGTGTTTGCTTCATTGACACTTCTACCGGTGATTTCTGTATTTGACAATTCCAAGATAACTAGTGTAGAACAAGACTATTAACTTTACCAGCCCATCATCCCTCAGCTCATGATTCATGGATATGACAATTTATATTTCACAGACTACTCTGAAAGTGAAGAAAGAATATATTGACAAGGTGAGAGGAGGTGGAAAGTTAAAAGTATGTAAAACAGCCATGATGAAACTCCACAACTTTACATGAGGAGACGTATACTCATGTTATGTAGTGTTTGCTTCATTGACACTTCTACCGGTGATTTCTGTATTCGACAATTCCAAGATAACTAGTGTAGAACAAGACTATTAACTTTACCAGCCCATCATCCCTCAGCTCATTATTCATGGATATGACAATTTATATTTCACAGACTACTCTGAAAGTGAAGAAAGAATATATTGACAAGGTGAGAGGAGGTGGAAAGTTAAAAGTATGTAAAACAGCCATGATGAAACTCCACAACTTTACATGAGGAGACGTATACTCATGTTATGTAGTGTTTGCTTCATTGACACTTCTACCGGTGATTTCTGTATTCGACAATTCCAAGATAACTAGTGTAGAACAAGACTATTAACTTTACCAGCCCATCATCCCTCAGCTCATTATTCATGGATATGACAATTTATATTTCACAGACTACTCTGAAAGTGAAGAAAGAATATATTGACAAGGTGAGAGGAGGTGGAAAGTTAAAAGTATGTATAACAGCCACGATGAAACTCCACAACTTTACATGAGGAGAGGTATACTCATGTTATGTAGTGTTTGCTTCATTGACACTTCTACCGGTGATTTCTGTATTCGACAATTCCAAAATAACTAGTGCACAACAAGACTATTAACTTTACCAGCCCATCATCCCTCAGCTTATGATTCATGGATATGACAATTTATTTTTCACAGACTACTGTGAAAGTATAGAAAGAATATATTGACAAGATGAGAGAAGGTGGAAAGTTGAAAGTATGTAAAATAGTTACGATGAAAAGCAGTTTATGATGAAGCTTCACAACTTTACGTGAGGAGACGTCTACTCATGTTATCTAGTGTTTGCTTCATTGACACTTCTACCGGTGATTTCTGTATTCGACAATTCCAAGATCACTAGTGTACAACAAGACTATTAACTTTACCAGCCCATCATCCCTCAGCTCATGATTCATGGATATGACAAATTATATTTCACAGACTACTCTGAAAGTGAAGAAAGAATATATTGACAAGGTGAGAGGAGGTGGAAAGTTAAAAGTATGTAAAACAGCCACGATGAAACTCCACAACTTTACATGAGGAGACGTATACTCATGTTATGTAGTGTTTGCTTCATTGACACTTCTACCGGTGATTTCTGTATTCGACAATTCCACGATAACTAGTGTACAACGAGACTATACTGTACGAGGCCAAATAGCTCATTTTACGAGATCGTAGAGCTCATTTTTTGAAAGCAATCATCTCACTTTACGAGAAGAAATAGCTCCCGTCTCCAAAAAATGTCGGCTCAGTAAATTAATAAAGTGATTTTGACTCGCATGTTTCCAACATCCACATGATACCAAAAATGCGTCAAGTGTTAGGTTACAGAATTACAAAATGATTTATAATGGCAAAGGAGAGGATATGAAAAATGATGAGGACAAAGTTATTTGAAGATACAGTCTACTCTTAAATCTATGAATCGGTGTCGTTACGAAAAATCGGTTCTGACGGATCGATGGATCTCATTGAGCGCTTCAAGTTTTCGTCGTAAGAAATTCAAAATTGTCGATGCGTGGGCGTGAAGTATATAATTGGGAATTGGTAGTTTACTTTGTGATTTTTATGCGTACAGAAAAATGCTTGAGATTACGATCTGGTGCAATTTTGGGTATGTCCGATCGAATGAACGTCGTATGGGCTTTCGCATCCATGATCAATACTTTGAAAAAATTGATGCGTGATCGTGAAATGCGAAAAAAACTGATGTTTAGCAAGTCGTACTCCATAAATCGTTATAAAAATCCAAGAATCAGCATCGTGATGAAAATTCTGATGATACGGATCGATCGGAGACGTATACTCATGTTATGCAGTGTTTGCTTCATTGACACTCCTACCGGTGATTTCTGTATTCGACAATTCCAAGATAACTAGTGTAGAACAAGACTATTAACTTTACCAGCCCATCATCCCTCAGCTCATGATTCATGGATATGAAAATTTAATTTTTACAGACTACTGTGAAAGTATAGAAAGAATATATTGAGAAGGTGAGAGAAGGTGGAAAGTTGAAAGTATGTAAAACAGCTAGGATGAAAAGCAGTTTATGATGAAACTCCACAACTTTACATGAGGAGATGTATACTCATGTTATGTAGTGTTTGCTTCATTGACACTTCTACCGGTGATTTCTGTATTTGACAATTCCAAGATAACTAGTGTAGAACAAGACTATTAACTTTACCAGCCCATCATCCCTCAGCTCATGATTCATGGATATGACAATTTATATTTCACAGACTACTCTGAAAGTGAAGAAAGAATATATTGACAAGGTGAGAGGAGGTGGAAAGTTAAAAGTATGTAAAACAGCCATGATGAAACTCCACAACTTTACGTGAGGAGACGTCTACTCATGTTACCTAGTGTTTGCTTCATTGACACTTCTACCGGTGATTTCTGTATTCGGCAATTCCAAGATAACTAGTGTACAACGAGACTATACTGTACGAGGCCAAATAGCTCATTTTACGAGATCGTAGAGCTCATTTTTTGAAAGCAATCATCTCACTTTACGAGAAGAAATAGCTCCCGTCTCCAAAAAATGTCGGCTCAGTAAATTAATTGATTGATTTTGACTTGCATGTTTTCAACATCCACATGATACCAAAAATGCGTCAAGTGTTAGGTTACAGAATTACAAAATGATTTATAATGGCAAAGGAGAGGATATGAAAAATGATGAGGACAAAGTTATTTGAAGATACAGTCTACTCGCGCGATCTGAATTTCTTGATTCATAGATATGACAATTTATTTTTCACAGACTACTGTGAAAGAATAGAATAAAACTAGACATTGCATCACTGAATTTCTTTCAGAGGCAAGTGAAAATTCTTTAATGGACTTGGACTGGGCCAAAAAAATTGATTGATTAGAAAAAAAATTTATAATCGATGTATTCCGATGAATAATCTTCCAAGTGAAACAATTCATGATATTTTACCTATGTGTAGTTGTGAAAGCACATCAACATGTGGTATAACTCAGCCACTAAAAAACTTGAATTATTTCAAGTTGGACTAATCCAATGATTCAAACTCCAAACCTATTGGAGAGGGTATTACACGTATTCACTGCTTCGCTGCTGCAGAGGAAAAGGAAAGACTTTCTGGATCAGCTCTGTAAAGTCAGCACCCCTATATGATGGTATGATGATAATAATTTTTGGATACGGAAATGGATTGCACATTATTAGCAATGGAGGTATACTTATTGATTTTGAATGCGCACGTTTTGTTCTTGAGTGAATCGATAAACAAATTTGGGTGCTAGAATAACTAAGATTTGGTTACTAATAGTAACTTACTATTTGTTAAAGACTTAAAGACCTTAAAGTTTTATTCGCCTTGGAACGGGGAAGGATAGCGCCAGCTAGTAAGCGAAAAAGTAACTGCTGTCGATGGGTCAGTTTGTACGAAAACATACGGCAAGCATGGGGGCTTTGGGAGTTTTGATTATTTATTTATTCCAAATAAGTGATATTTTGCAATACGTTGAGGGAAAAATTTGGGCGTATGAGAAAATGTATACAATGCTTAAAACTAGTCTTATTCTGTGGAATAACCTCCGAAAATGTAGCTGATATGCATGCTTTGGCTTCATTAGGGAGTGTCCACATTCACATAAAGTGCGCAGTTGCATACTGTCTATAGCAGCTCTATGGCAGATATATCTTTGTGTACACCTCGCATTTAGTCAAATTTAGTGTAAATGTATTAACTCTTTAAGATCCGGGTTAGGCGGGAAATGTAAACACTGTGTGACTGTATTGATACATTTGCAACGGTAAGTGAAAATGGAAAGTGTCCCATCCATCAGTCTCTGTAATGAATTATTGCCACACGATGGAATGACAAGCTATAGAAAGGCTTGAACTTTATTAATGTTTAAAAAAAGCTCGACTTTGCAGTATGTAAACTGCTCGGGCCTATGTTTTTAACTATTCTATACTTCATACTACATATTCTAGAAATATTTCATCAGGTGGAAACTTACGTAAGATTCTTCCACGTACAAACTTACGTTGTGGATTGCCCCATCATTTTTATTTCGACTAATGAAACACTTTAACTTATTTCCTATGATTTCTCTACAGTTTCCGTCCAAATCGACCCCTCAACAGCAGTTACTGTTCCGCCCACTTGTTGGCGCTATCCCTACCCGTCCCAAGGTAACGTAGTTTCGTTCCATCATGTGTCCAATCGGTTCAAAATTGTGAGCGCATGTTGCACTCTTTAACTAGAAATGTGGAACAATATTATTTATTCAAAAAATCCGACTGATAATTACGATACCCCAGTACCCCGCCCCCTCCTTGCCACTGGCGTGTTGGTGTGTGCAAGTGCTGAGTGCTGAGTGCTGAGTGCTCAGTTGCTGCTGTGAACTGTTGTGAACGGTTCATTATTTGAACTCGGTCGACACTTAGTATTCTTCCCAATTTGAAAGCCAGGTTTAAAGCTTATTTAGATGATTGAACGATTGAAAGATGATGAAATGTAATCTATACCGGAATCACGGTCACTTGAAGTTCTTTCTAATTTTGGAAGTTAATTAAAATTCGAATAATGCAAATAGCGGAAATCGAATAATGCACATAGCACCCAGCAACGTGATTTTTGCAAGGTGAGAAGGAAGAGTTTAAACATCGTAACCATTGCAGCGTCTCATTTTATAAGCAGTGACTGTGAAGCAGTCACTGTAGCATAAATAAATAAATTGTGGGTGCACTGCACTTTCAATTATAAACTTATTCTTATTGGACGCATGCGTGGAATTGGAAATTCTTGTGGGAGAAAATGATAACGAGTAAGCTAGTTATAATTTTCATTATTGAGTAGAAAATTATGTAGTGGTGAAAAAATGGCGTGGCGGATATCAATATCTTGTGCTCCTGTTGGAGCCCACGTGGTAAAAACCGGCCTCAAATGAGGAGAGGACGGTGGACGGCAACCGTAACCCTCTCCTTTCCCCTTACGTACGGCATGGCGTGTCGAAAGCGTTCAACACGCTACGAGGCTGCGACGACCTGTAACAGCGATTACACGAGGATTTCTCCTCGAAATTAAAATGATGCTATAAATTAGTTAAGTTATGCACGACGACTTTGGGTAAAATTGCACGGTTTTTAAGCTACGGTAAATGAATCAGTAATTTCGTACTGCGCACGCGAGTTTCCTCGCGATGGATGCGATTTCTCGCCCGACGATGTGTTCAGCTTGACGACTTTCCTAGCTTACTGATACGAGTCGATTTTCCGATCGGAATTCGCTTTTTCCGATGTACTGAACGACCGTGATGCTCCACCTTGCAGCCCGCACTCTTCTCAAAATGGCCGACGCCCGTTTGAAGTTACTTAAAACTACCTACTTAATCTATGCACGCGGCGGCGCTTTTCCGACCCGTACGTGAATGCGATTGTAAACTCCGACTACTGATATTCCTTTCAATCTTGATAGATTGATGTTTCGCAGGTTCACGCCCGGAATTTTAGTAATGCGGCACGCAAAGATAAAGGAAAACGAGCAAGCTCGAGTTCCAATAAATTCACTTGGAAACATTTCGCTTGTTGGCTAGTCCAGAATTCTACGCCTTGATAACTTACTTGTCTGGGTACGGTAATGGATAAGCCACGTGCTCGGCTCAAGGATGGCCCGGTTGATGGGAGCAAGAGAGCTCCGCGATAGAGAAGTCCCTGCTGGAACAACGCCACTCAGATCAATTGGAAACTATTCAATTTCAATCGATTTTAATTATATCCAATAATACCTATTGACGACTACAAAAGTGACAATAGGGATTGGATTGTTTTTAATCAATTCCTATATCCTATTGATTCCGATTGGCAATGTGATGATGATTTCTTATCGTTTCCAATCATATCTAATGGTAAACTGACTCACTTCAATCACTTCGAATGATTGTAATTACGATAGATTTCAGTTAGTAATTGTATTGACTTGAGTGAGATTTAATAGCTAGTGAATCCGATGGCTTTCAATGGACGAACGAAGTACGCCGATCAATGGGTCCCAATGATTTTCAATGAGTTACCCGACTGAATTGATTTTGATCGTCTCTAGGATGGTTAAGATTGTACTGTCGTGAATAATTCTCAATCGCTCATAAATCTGTTCGCTTTTAATTGACGAACGAAGTACACCGATCAATGGGTTCCAATGATTTTGAATTGGTCACTTTTCTGAATTGATTTTAATCGATCCCATGATGCTTGGGATTGTAATGTCGTGAATAGTTCTCAATCGCTGTTAAACCTTTTGGCTTTTAATTAGACAATGAGGATAACCGATCAATGGATTCAAATAATTTCTAATGGGTTACATATCTGAATTGATTTCAATCGATCCCATGATGCTTGGGATTGAATTGTCATGAGTAGTTATCAATCGCTCATAAGACTATTGTATTTTGATTTAAGAACAAGGATAACCGATCAATGCATTACAATCATTTTGAACTGGTCACCTATCTGAATTAATTTTAATTGATCCCATCGATTGTACTGTCGTTAATAGTTCTTAATCGCTTATGAAGCTGTTTGCCTTTGATTGATGAACGAGGATAACCGATCAATGGGTTTCAATCGTTTTGAATGAGTCTACCATCTGAATGGATATCAATCGATCCCATGATGTTTGGAATTATCTTGTCTTGGATAGTTTCCAATCGCTTATAAATCTGTTGGCTTTCGATTGACGAGCGAGGTACGCCGATCAATGGGTTTTAATTGTTTTGAATGGGTCACCCATCAGAATAGATTCTTCTTATTCCTATTACGTTTGGGATTGCATTGTTCCGAATAATTTTCAATTTCTTTTTAACGCATTACCGCTGCTAAGACGGAAGGATTCATCATTACGAGTATGTTTCGCTCAATCGATTCCAATCATCACTGCAGTAGTAATTCAATTTTTCAGTGCACTTCCAATCTAATCGAGATCGATAAGTAATTCATGGATAAGGAATATTTACTACATATAGTCTTACTCAAGAACAGGCTAGAAAGAGCAAGAAAGATTTTTCGTTTGGATAAGTAAATGAGTTGACGAATGGATAGATAAATAGATAAATACTATGTTCATTCTTATAGATATCCATTGTAATCAATAGGATTCCATTGAAACCCATTCCAAATTCCGATTCCGGATGGGCCCAAGAGTGATAGAAATCGATTGAAATAATCCGACAATTCATATTCATAGATATCAAATGGGGACGATAGGATTCAATCAAAACTCATTGAAAATTTCGATTCTGAATGGGTTCAAGTCTGATAGAAATTGATAGAAATAATTCGATAGTTCATTCTTATAAATATCTATTACAATCAATAGGATTCCATTAAAACCCATTCCCAATTCCGATTCCGAACTAATTCGATAGTTCATTCTCATACATATCTATTTGGGATGATAGGATTTGATTGAAATTGGTAATGGGATTAGCTTCTGAATATGCTGAATAAAAAATTATTCATATCATTAGAATCGATAAGTATCTATTAGAATAATGCTTCCCAATAATGAATAAGCGAATTCAAATGGATAAATCTGTCCGCCATTCAAGTCTGTTGAATTGAATGAAATCGAATGACCGATGATTATTCGAATAAACTTTAATTGACCGTTTGATGATCAAGAAATGTAATTGAGAACGATAGAAAAACTTTCTATTGATTTCAATCGGCAAGTTCCAGCAGGGGTTCCTGTGTGGCGGGCGAGACGAGAAGTGCCGGTCGTTCGTCGGCGCGAGGCACTCCGTGGTCCGCGAGACGCGAGCGAGAGGCGGAGCGAAACTGCGCAGTGGTCGACTGCGTAGTTGCCCGGGCGAGCGAGCTCGCGCGGCTGATCACGCGAGTCTCGCATATATATACAAATATATATACGTATATATCAAAATATTAACCATCCTTCAATTTTCATTTGTGCGCCCAACCCGCTGTGGTTTTAACCGTACATGCACCCTATCACTTCATTGCAGGACCTAGCATGAAACATTCCAATTGCATTGATTACTAGTAACAATTCTTTCCTATAATTTTGGTTAATGGGCGCATAATTAGCTCATGGTTCCCAAGTAAATTAGACATATGATGAGACAAGTTCGATAAAGATCTACAGACGCAGTTAGACTGGGGGAGGCTCAGCAGACAGGCATAGTGTGTCGGCTTGCCGATGTCCCCACCGAGCTTCCGCACAGGTGTTATCAAGCAGCTGCGACGACAGTGGCGTCGCCGGAACATACTGTTATGTTGGCATCGCGAAACACGGAACTTGAACGGTACCTGATGAATAATATTTTATTTACACTAGCTCCATGCTCAGAGTACCTACATAACATACGAAAGTATTTTCCAATTACAAGTTATACTATTTATGACTAAGAAATCCAACCACGTATGACCATATGTGTGATTCTTCAATTTTACTTAATAAACAGAAAATAAGTGCTAGTGCACAACAGCGAGAATCATTGCAAGACCCAACAATTAATCCTTCCCATGTCTTGATAAGCATGCGGGCCACAAAGGGCTAGTCGGCTGTTTCTTAGCTGTGTCGAGGATGACCAGGTGCCGGAAAGATTAGAAATACGTAACAAGGATGTCAGCTCGAACATTCGAACGTGCTTGCGCAGTACGACTCGCTTCTGATTGTCTGCTGCAGTGAGCTGCACTGCTTGAAATCGAGGAGAGGGAGGCACCAACCGAGCGGTCTGGCAAGTAAAGCCGCTCATTCAGTTGGCTATTTTCAAGTTGTATAAAACAGTATTTTTGAACCACGAACAGGAGTGAATTGGACAATCGAGCATGACTCGTTAATTCAAGCAGTTCCTAAGTCGTAGGTAGCCGGAATAAGAATAAAACAGGCATCCGTTTAGACGTTAACACGCGGTGGGCATGGGTAGCTTAGATTATTTTTCTCAAATGAGTGACATTTTGCAATATTTTTGCATTTTGATTACGTATGACACAACTCCTGAAAAAGGAGTGTCCACAACCTCATCAAATGCGAGGTGCGTAGTTGCATACTGCACATAGCAGTTCTGTGGCGGATATATCTATGTATACGCCTCGCGTTTAGACAATCCCTGAGATTCGGATTAGACGGGAAATGTAAACATTGTGCAGCTGAGTTGATAGATTCATAACAGTAAGTGAAAATGAAAAATGTCCCATTAAACCGCCTTGTAACGAATATTTGATGACATTTTCCACACCCATTTCTCTCGTTGAAAGATAGTTAACCATCAATCGAGGATAAAATATGACTTTTGGAACATGTACTATAACTAATCTTCCCCATTGTTTCGACGACTTCGGTTCGCCACTTCCATCCACTGAACTTTCTAAGTTCAATTCCTTCAGAACCATGAAAACCGAAATTTGTGATACAGTTTTTTTGGCGATATCGTCGGTACCGAGCTTGCTAATGAAATTATCTACAAAAGTAATCAAATATGTACTCACCTCGATGATAATGTCGTAAAACTCGCACAAAGTCGTCGAAACTGTTTTCAACGATATGAAAAGGTTGCCAAAACGAATAAAATCTCTCTCTCTCTCTCTTGCTCTCTCTCTTTCTCACTCACTCGAGCTCAAGAAACTATTTATATATTTCTTCTGTTTCAGGTAAGTTCCAGGCCCTTTGCTTTTCTGAGTTCTCGTGAGTTATATATTCATGCTTCAAATACCATATTTCTTCCTACAAACTGTTATAATTGTCCTCCATCTTCATAAAAGTTTGGAACAAGGTACATTAGTCTCTGACAAGCATAAACAATTTGATATACAATACGTAATCTCCCATTATCAAGATGGACGAAATCATGATTCGCCATAAATTGATTTGAATGAAATGGAAGAAAATCTATTTCACAAAAAACCCGACGTATGCGTTGCTACTTGCAAATTTATACTCATGTTTTATTGGATAAACTTGTTGAATAGTGTAATGTGCACCCTCAATAATTCAAATATGTGTATATGGTCGATCATTGAGTTCAAACTTGTTGACAATGGCAGTGGAAGCAGCCGCTTCCACTGACGAGCGTTATATATTATAACTTTATTCAAAACTGCCTGATGAGGCCAGTAAACCTTGCTGGCGAAACGTCGCATTAATTGAACATGATGTGGATTTTGTGATTTTTTCCTTTTCCATTTCGCTCTGGATTGGCCCTCAAAGATCGACCATATACACATATTGAAACTTGCTGAAGTTATGCGACATTTAAAAGATCAGCCTTGTTGGGATGAGCCGATGATGTTACACTATTATTCGATGCCAGAAAGAAGTAGACATTTGCCTTTAGGACACGCTAATACTAGAACCGTTTGTGCGAGGAAATACTTCATGTATCTGACATTGGAATCGGTTAGGCTCGTGTTCTGTTCTCCGATACCATCAAAGGTCTAGGTAGTGCCTAACAAAAACATTATTTTGGCATCAAACTATTGATGTAGTCACCGAATAATCTAATGAGAGCATGTTTGATGAAAGGTCTATCGTATGCAAGCAAAGAGGCATGAATGTCAACTAATATCATTTTACTTAATATACTTAAAAGCAATATCTTGTTGTACTTTAATAAAAGTATCAGCTGACGCATCGACGACACACGGGAGGTCGCTCACGATATCGTTTTGCGTGTAGGTCCTCGTCCGCTGCAAGTGGGGGCCAGGACTAGCATGCAACGTCGGAGGCGGGGGCGTCGATTGTCAACACAGTATCCACCAAATGGAGCCAGAGCGCGATCCCTTCACTCATACTGTTTTGCAGCTCGGAGCCGAATCCATGTTCTTCGCCAGTGGTCGTCTTCTTGAACCTTCGTTGTTGGTTGCTCCGCGCCAATGCGAGTGATACATGCACTGCACCAATGGGAGTGCGTGACTGCTTCGCACCAAGAGAGCACGTGCCCGCGGGGTGGGAATGCGCTAACTTGGTGCGCTGTTACTTCGCTTGGACCAGACGGCCCGAGCGCCGAAGTGGCCTCTCTCCGGGATCCGCGCTTTTGTTGCGGAACCCACCGTTGGGTTCCGTTGTGTTTGTCACATAAATATAAATCTCTCGTGAATTTTCTCACGGAAGCTTCACTAGGAAATTTTTCAGATTCAACATGAATGTTACTTTAAAATATTCAAATGGATTATAAATGGAATTATTATTCGATTAAACAATAGATTGACTGTCCCATGGAAAGAGAATGAATTCCAATTCATTTACCCTCTACTGTGTGTGTAACTGGTAAATATTGATATTTACCAATTTTATTGCATATATTGGTTTACTATGGGCAATCAAGTAATCTGCCTACTCTGGAACTACTCTGGATACTATGTTAACATAATAAGCTAGCTTTTGGTGGGTACGAGATCCTGATCCGGGTGATAGAAAATCACTTTTGATTGAATTAGAGTACTAAAGTGACTATCATGATGGTCATATGACCACCTATGATGTTAGACATATTTTTTTTGAAAACTCCAAGTAATTACCAGGGAAAATCATTATCATGACTTTTTTGCCCAGAGGTCATTTAAAGGGGGGAAATAATGTTTAAAGATAGCTCTAATATGGCAAATATTGGGAAAATAGCAACTTCGTATCTCTGGCAGCATGGGTTATTACGCCCAAAAAAATCGGAGAAAATTCTGGTGACATCATGGGACCCCAAAGAGTCTCCAAAAAAATTTTCAGAGTTTTGGATTTTTTTTCTGACTCACTTGACAGAGAATCACCTATATATATTCATGTATATATGTGCCCGAAAGATTTAGTCGATGAAGAGTGGTTCTGTTCTGATACTATAATGTTCTATGATTTGGGAATGTACAAATCATTGGTTATAATGATCTCGAGCCATGAGCTTTCGATCGATGGTGTATGCTGCCTGATTATAGGCCGAGTTCACTGGTAATGCAACGATATGCGACGTGTGATATCTATGGATCCATTATTTCTGAGCACAATATTATATACTAAAAGAAAATAGATATGGAAATGAATAAACCCGCTTTAACATGTTGCAATCGTCATGATCATATGTTGAGTTAGCCTGATCGGAGTTTCGAAAATGCATTATCTGTGTATGTATCGAATGGATTTGATTGATCAAAGATTCGATTAAGACCCTTGCAAAATGCTTGTGCAACTTTTTATGCCTGAAGGCTTACTTCTTATTATATTTCTTATCAGCTAGGCTAGCCCGCTCATTGTAAAAAACTAGAATAAAACATAATATGAAGAAACTCATTATGTATTATGCCACGCCCTGACCATGCTTCACTCTCGAAATGCACGACGGAGGGTAATGCAATCATCGCCTGCAGATGATAATACAGTGCGTCTTGATTACCGTGCGCCGTCTTTCTCTCACTCGTTATACTCATTCATACAATTATCGTCTCTCTACACTGTCGAACAGCTGAGCTGCTTGCGTCGTTGTGGGACTCGTGTGGGACGGAGGGCGTGATGAAAGCTGGGTCTTCAGTAGGTCGGGGAAATCGATGGAAAAATCGAAAAAATTGGGCGTGGCAAGGCTGGGCCATAACAATACAGTCATTCGACAAATCATTTGCAATTTGTAAAATGGTTTATAACCAATTACTTGCACTCAGTCCTGCAGGCAGGGAGTTGAACTTGTAAGTGCGAGGAAGTGGTATTTGCAAGAAATAAATGTTGAGAGAAATCGACCACACCGTACTGATAGTACATCACTGCCGCCATGCCGCCAAGGCAACAGTAACAGAGGCAAAGTTGAAGAGGGTACATCGTCGTCTGGGGGGAGAGATCATCCATTTCAAAGTTGCGTTCAAGAAAGTTTCATTCCAGAATTAGCTGCAAAGAAAGGGCCATTTGAGTCGAGCGGTATAGAAAGGTCAGTTTCAAATCGAGTTTTGGAAAAAGGACCAGTGCAGATTCAACTTTGAAGAAAGGTCCATTTCAGGTGGAATTTCATCCCGTGGAGTTTTTCCGATTTCGGAGCTAATGAGAGTGTGTGTGTGTGTGTGTGTGTGTGTGTGTGTGTGTGTGTATGATTATAGGTATGTGTATGTTTTTCCCAGAGTATTGTTCACAAGGATGTCAGCTCAAACATTCGGACGCGTCTGCGCAGTGAGACTCGCTCTTGACTGGCTGCCGTAGCGAGCCAAGCTACTTAAAATCAAGGAGTGGGAGGTTACAGCCCAATGGTCTATCAAGTGAAGCCGTGCGAGTTGGATAAACCATTATTTCCAATTCCAAATTGTAAGGAGTGTAATGGCCGAGCGGTCTATCCCCTGGCTTCATGTCAAAAAGATCGATGGTTCGCGCTGGCTGCCAGGAAATTCTTTTTTCTTTTTTCCGATACGAAAGTTGTAACTTATACTTCGGTTCGCTCTTCGCTGATGCATCGGAGCGCGGGCAGCCCGGTTATCGGGAATTAGCCGGCAATCACGGCATGACGAGTACCTCGCAGGGACTCGTTACAATCTTTTACTGCCAAGAATAACAAATTTCATAATAATTTGTCCCTTACATTTTCAGAATGTTGGGCATTAGACACTGTGGCTCCCAGAAATTTCTCATCACGGTATGAAGAGACATCTTGAAATTTGACGGAATCCAGATTAGAAGGATGAGTACACTCCTAGTGAATCTGTACTTTCGTTCATAAAGACGCATCAAAAAATGTGGAATCAATAAGATTTGATTAATTCTGGTAGAGTAGTTATCAAGAATTGAGAGTCACAATAAGTATGGGACGTTGGGAAAAAGTTGGGAAAATGATGAGAGTAAATTTTCATATAAAAATTGATGCATATGTCACGTGACAGAATATCCAGAATGTGTGTAACCTAGTGAACGTATTTTTGCCATTCAGCGTGTACGGCCCATTCTATCAGTATCATGTCATTCACGGTTCGATACATCACAAAGAAATTACGTTGACTCTCATAGAATATAGCTTTTTTTGTCATCAAACTAATAATTCCAGAAAGACATATCTTGTAATAGATTTTTCACTCACCTGGAACAGAAAAAATAATAACATTTCAGAACGGTTAATTTCTCAATTAGGAAACTTGTAAATTTTCAATTCGTTATTTTCATGAATGTATCAACCACTAAGAAAGGAGTATACCAGAGTTTGAATCATATATGGATTTGACTCTTGCGGTAATGGAGAAAATTATTTATTCTCCAGGCCAGTCTGGTGTCTTCAACACAACCAAATTCATCAAAGATGGTAGAAATGATAGTTATTATTGAAATGGCGTATTGGGAGACCGTCGAGTTTTATGCTTTGCTTATTCTAGACATACCCCAAAAAGATCCTATCGCAGTATTTGGATGTCGACATTTGTGTCCTCGAATGCAAACGAGGCAGTAACCCTGTCACTCGCTAGGAGCGAAGCGTCATCTAGCGGTAGTGCATATATACCTGCGTATACTTTAGAAATGAAGTTTCCATACCGTCCGTCGGATTGGAGCAAGGTGACAACTCGGCAACGTACGTCACAATATATCCCATCTACAAGTAATCTGTGACCTCATGTTTGATCATCCCCAAAATCTTTATCTTTGCAGGACCTATTTTTTCGATACCTACGATTACAATCGTTATAATACTCATCAACATTCCACAAGTTTGAACCTGCCCGTAATGATCACTATAACTTTGAGCAGCGGCGATAGCAGCCTCCAGTGAGACTTGGAGATTCGAATACCTCAAGCATACGAGCTGTCACGTGTCATCTTTTATAGGTTGAAGCCGAGTTTTCACATTCTAGCTCCCACCCATCGATATTCATATGTATCCGAGTATAACAGCGTTTCTGGAGAGACTATGCCAATTGATTTGACAGAAAACCCCATGCAGTTCTGTCGGGAATTTGGAGTTTATTGGGTTATTTGGGTTATTTTTTCTAACGCAAAACTAAATCTGCCACAAAAATGCGATCTTTTTGCAGTTCTGTTGGGAATTTGGAGTTTTTTGGGTTATTTGGATTATTTTTCCTAAGACAAAACGATGTCTGCCACGAAATTACTTATGTTTTATGGATTTTATGTTTTTTTTATGGTTTTTCTATGGTTTTTATGGCTTTTTATGGTTTTTCACATAAAAATTGGATTTGCGCCTATTTTTGCTAAGATTTTCGTAATCAGCACGTCAAAATACATAAGTATACAGAGTTTCAACAAAATCGGAGCTATGACCTATTTTATGGGTTTTTTTTATAGTTTTCCTCATGAAAATGGGATTTGCGTCAATTTTCACTATAATTTTCATAATCAGCACGTCAAATGTATTATACCAAGTTTCAAAAAAATTTGAGCTATGACCTATTTTATGGGGTTTGCTATGGGTTTCCCCATGAAAATTGGATTTGCGCCAATTTTCACTATGATTTCCGTAATTAGCACGTCAAAATACTTAAGTATACTGAGTTTCAAAAAAATCGGAGCTGGGACCTATTCGAAACTTTATCCAGTATTTTAGCACTTCTCGATTACAATGTGCTGAAAGCAATAAAAAAAGGTATGGGCTCGGCGCACCGAGGGTTGCCCCTCGGCTTTTGAGACTGGCGAGAGGTAAAGTCCCTTCCACATCCACCCCATCTAAAGTCTATACGAAAAAAATCAACACGGCCGGGAGGTGTGTCCGTTTTAAACGCTGCCCCTGGCATCCACGCCGGCCGAACGTCGAACAGCCAGCATGTACTATTAGGATTGTGAAAGGGCACGTGACACCCCGATATATATATATGTCAACTTAGGGAAAATTAACACAGGCCTTATGGGCGAAAACTGATTTTTATTTTATTTACGCTTTCTCAGGACAAAATACTCCAAACGAGTGATAAAATCAAATTTTTGAGGTGACAACAGATACGGGATAATTTTTTTTCCTTGCTGAATTGGTCGTTAAAGTTTGAAATTTTACCTCGAAAGGGTGAAACATAGCCATAACCTGTCAAGCTCACGTGTGTTTACCTCCGTAACTGTACTGGGTAGAACTGCTTCTGCTTTCGGAGGTGAACATATTATACAGGTTATGGCTTTGTTTCACCCTTTCGAGGTAAAATTTCAAACTTTAATGACCAAGTCAGCAAAGAAAAAAAATTATCCCGTATCTGTTGTCACCTCAAAAATTTGATTTTATCACTCTGTTGGAGTATTTTGTCCTGATAAAGCGTAAATAAAATAAAAATCAGTTTTCGCCCATAAGGCCTGTGTTAATTTTCCCTAAGTTGACATGAGTCCCCATCAAATTGCCCAAGGCACTGTTTTGCCCGCCAATAAAAAACGGGTCACGTGCTTTTTGCCCGCCAATGAGGGCATACCAGGTCAATCAGCTATTGGAACTTGATCGATAAAGAAGTTTCATATTTTTCCCAAATAACCCCAATAACCCAAAAATCCATGTTCTGCAACTTCAATTAAATCAATATTTTGCAGAGAGCTTTCAAAACTCTTTAGGACATTTTGATATTCTCCTTCGGTCATAACGCGATGATGATTTCAATTAAAACTGCCTTACTGACCTTATCGATCTTACCCCTACATACGTCTCAGCTCATTGGCGGGCAAAAAGCACGTGACCCGTTTTTGATTGGCGGGCAAAACAGTGCCTGGGCAATTTGAAAGGGTCCGATATATATATATCTGGGCGCACCTGACCTTTCACATTGCCAATTGCTCTTTTCACGAGAGCCGGATATTGCAACATAAGAAAAGGAGGGGGCAGGCTTGAATCGGCTATACATTGACCGTCTCGATACCAGCACGAAATTTAAACTCACGAGAACGAATCGGTCGATGCTCACTTCGAAGGGTGCGCCCCGGGAATTTTTTCTTGCATAAGCTCATCCACACCCAGGACGATGTGCAGGTAGTCAGGGTACCCGATCCTGCTGTTCCAAGGGTGCGCTCCTAGTATTTTTGGTCGGAGTAGCTGACCCTGGACCCGAACGATGTCCAGGTAGTCAGGGTACCCAATGACGCTGTTCCAAGTGTGCGCTCCTGGTATTTTTGGTCGCAATAGCTGACCCTGGATCCGAACGATGTCCAGGTGGTCAGGGTCGCCAATGACGATGTTCCAAGGGTGCGCCCCTGGAATTTTCAATTGAATGGAGTCGTCCTCACCCCTGACGATGTCCAGGATGTCAGGGTCGTCGATGACGATGATCCAGGAGTGTGTCCCTAGAACTCATATCTAAACGAGGTCGTTCTAACCCCGCACGATGTCCAGGATATCAATATCGCCAATGACGATGGCCCAAGGGTGCGTCCCTGGAATCTCAGCTTGTAAAGGGTCATCCTAACGCTGGATGAAGTACAAGTAGTCGGGGGCGACGATGATAAAATTCCAAGGATGCACCGTTGGAAATTGAGCTTGCATAGGGTCGACCCAATATCGCATAATGTCATCCTAACGCTTGATGATGTCCAGGTACTTGGGATCGCCGATGGCGGCGTTCCAAGGATGCTTACTTGGAATTTTAGCTTACGCAAAATCATCCTGACCTCGGATAATGTCGAAGTAGTTCGGGGTGATGATGGTTAGGATCTTGAAAAAATTGATGCGTGGGCGCGAAATATTGAAAAAACTGACTTTTAGCTTTTTTAACCATTTTAACTTTTTTAAGTTGTGTCGCAAATTATCAAGTGAATTGTAAACCGCGATTGCTGCTGGCGCCTGCGATCCACAAGCTATTTATTTTGCCATCGACAGTGGCTTATTGAATGGGCTCCCAAACCACAAATGCCTTGGGCGCCGGTGATCCAGGCGCCCAGCTTTTTCACGTTTGAAAATCGTCAAAAATGAATTGTCCAAACCGTGAATGCCCTGGGGCCTGCGGTCCGTGCCGAGAATCCTAATAATCAAAAGTTCAGTATCGAGCGAACTTTCAAACCTTAAATGCCCTTGGGGCCGGCGGTCCAGTCACCAGTATTTTTTTATTGTAATTCAAACAAAAACTGAAAATCTCAAACCATAAGCGGCCTGGGGAGCCGAAATCAACGCGTTGATACTTCCATGAATAAATTATAATTTTCGATTAAATTGTAAACCACGATTGCTGCTGGCAACTGTGATCCACAAGCTATTCATTTTGCCATCGACAATGGCTCATTGGATGGACTCTCAAACCACATATGCCTTGGGCGCCGGAGATCCAGACGCCCATCCTTTGTACGTTTAGAAATCGCCCAAAAATATATTTTCTGAACCCTGAACTCCCTGAGGGCCGGCTGTCCAGGCACCATTACTTTTTAATTATAACAGCGACAAAAAGAAACAAAATCTCAAGCCCCGAGTGCCCTGGGGAGCCAAAGTCAACGCGTTTATCCTTCATAAATAAATAATGTTTAACGACTGAACTGTAAATTACGATTGCTCCTCGCGCCTGTAATCTACATGCTAATAATTTGCCGAAAAAAATCGAATATTGATTGGATTCTTAAACCACAAATGCCTTGGGCGCCGACGATCCAGGCACCCATCCTTTTCACGTTTGAAGATCATCCAGAAATGGATTTTTTAAACCTCTAAAACCCTGGGAGTCCGCAATCGACTGGCTGATAATTTCAACAACTGAAAATTAAGTGTTCAGTGAATTTCTAAATCCTAAATGCCCTGGGGGCCAGTGATCCGGTAATCCAAGGCCTTGGATGGTTTTGAAACTCATAAATTATTGAATTACCGGATCACCGGCTTGAATACTTAATTTTCAGTTGTTCAAATTCTCAGCCAGTGGATTGCGGACTCCCAGGGCTATCGAGGCATAAAAAATCCGTTTTTGGGCGATTTTCAAATGTGAAAAGGATGGGCACCTGGATCACCGGATCTACAAAAAGTAAAAGTAAAAAAATACTGGACCGCCGGACCCCAGAGCATTTAAGGTTTAAATTTCGCTTAATACTGAACTCCCAATCATTATGATTAACGACACGTGGATTGCGGGCCCCCAGGGCATTCACGGTTTAGAAAATCCATTTTTGGGCGATTTTCAAACGTGAAAAGCATGGGCGTCTGGATCGCCGACGCCCAAGACATTTGTGGATTGAGAGTCTATCCAATGAGCCATTGTCAAAGGCAAAATGAATAGCTTGTGGATCACAGTTGCCAGCAGCAATCGTGGTTTACAATTTAATCGATAATTATTATTTATCTATGAAAGTATCAACGCGTTGATTTCGATTCCCCAGGGCGCTCATGGTTTAAGATCTTCAGTTTTTGTTTCAATTACAATAAAAAAAATACTGGTGACTGGACCGTCGGCCCCCCGGGCATTTACGGTTCAAATTTCGCTTGATACTGAATTTCCAATTATTAGCATCATCGGCACGTGAACTGCGGGCCCCCAGGACATTTAGGGTTTAGAAATTCGCTCGATACCGAATTTTCAATCATTATGTTTATTGGCACGTAGATTGCGACATGTCCAGGGCATTTACGGTTTAGAAAATCCATTTTTGGGCGATTTTCAAACGTAAGAAGGATGCAGCATCCCTGGAACACTGACGTCGGTGACCCCAAGTACCTGGACATCATACAGGGTAAGGATAACTCGTTGCAATCTGAAATTCCATTAACGCACCCTTGGAATTTTATCATCGTCGCCCCCGACTACTTGAACTTCATCCAGCGTTAGGATGACCTTTACAAGCTGAGATTTCAGGGGCGCACCCTTGGGCCATCGGCATCGGCGATCTTGACATCCTGGACATCGTCCGGGGCGAAGATGACCTCATCCATACTAAAATACCAGGAGTGCACCCTTGGAACAGCGTCATCGGGTACCCTGACTACCTGGACATGGTTCGGATCCAGGGTCAGCTATTTCGACCAAAAATACCAGGAGCGCACACTTGGAACAGCGTCATCGGGTACCCTGACTACCTGGACATCGTTCGGGTCCAGGGTCAGCTACTCCGACCAAAAATACTAGGAGCGCACACTTGGAACAGCGTCATCGGGTACCCTGACTACCTGCACATCGTCCTGGGTGTGGATGAGCTTATGCAAGAAAAAATTCCAGGAGTGCACCCTTGGAACATCGTCATCGGCAACCCTGACCACCTGAACATTGTCCGGGGTGAGGGTGACCTCATTGATACAAAAATTCGAACATCGTCATCGGAGACCAAAACCACCTGGACATTATCCGGGCTCAGAATGTTGTCAAATATACGCCCGCACTGTGTACATTGTATATCTATATATAAGAGAAATTTTGTATCCATAAAGTCGTTTGTGCGTTCACAACGTTAGATCAATATTTAATTTGAAGTGAGCATCGACCGATTCGTTCTCGTGAGTTTAAATTTCGTGCTGGTATCGAGACGGTCAATGTATAGCCGATTCAAGCCTGCCCCCTCCTTTTCTTATGTCGCAATGTACGGCTCTCTTAACTCTTTTCACACGGCCGCTACTACAGCGCCACCATGATTTTCATTTCGGTACTAATCTCTTGCTCCCGAATTGTTGAGAATCTCTCCCATCTAAACTGCTCGGAGTGGTTCTATATTCTCCCTGTTTCAGTGATTGGAGTTTACACAATTAAAGTTTCATTTACTTTTCGAAGCAAAAAAAGTCTTTAGCTCATCGTATCCCTTCTACGTTCGAAATCAAATATTCCTTCTTTCCGATATGAGCGGATCATTGAAAGAGATTCTCGATGCAATCGACGAAACGCAATATGAGGCAAGTAGTTTTTCCCTAGTTTATTGCTGAATTCTGAGTTAACCTGTGAGCACGTGTTTCTCCTATCATCATTTTTTAAGCTGTATCGATATTATTAGTGGAGGATTCAACCTATTTACTCCTGTTACATGAGAGCTATTTCATTTGTTGACATTTGGATAGTGTTGAGAAGGGTCCCTGCTGAAAAAAACTTATGTGGGATCCTGTGTGGGGAACCATGCAAAATAACTCATGGATTCAGACATAGCCTCCCTCGTATCATCCCTCATGGGAGAGATGATCAGTGATTGGAGTTTATAGAATTATAGTTTCATTATTTTTTCGGAGAAAAAAAAGTCTTTAGCTCATTGTATCCCTTCTACGTTCAAAATCAAACATTCATTCTTTCCTATATGAGCAGATCATTGAAAGAGATTCTCAATGCAATCGACGAAGCAATATGAGGCAAGTAGTTTTTCCCTAGTTTATTGCTGAATTCTGAGTTAACCTGTGAGCACGTGTTTCTCCTATCATCATTTTTTAAGCTATATCGATATTATTAGTGGAGGATTCAACCTATTTACTCCTGTTACATGAGAGCTATTTCATTTGTTGACATTTGGATAGTTTCGAGAAGGGTCCCTGCTGAAGGAAGGATGATACGAGGGGGCCACCGGTGGCGTAGATGGTAGTGCAACTGACCAGAGATCAGGAGGACGCTGGTTCGAATCCAGTCCGGGGAGCGTACATTTTTTTCTCTTTGGGCCTTATAACCCTGGCTGCCAGAGACCCAAAGTTGTTATTTTCCTAATATTTGGCATATTATAGCTATCTTTAAACATTATTTACATCCATCAAATGACCACTGGGCAAAAAAGTCATGATAACATATTTCTTCAGCAATTACTTGAAGTTTTAAAAAAATATGTCCAAGATCATATGTGGTCATATGACCATCATGATGGTCACTTTAGTACTTTAAATTAAGCAAAAGTTGTTTTCGATCACCCGAATCAGGATCTCATACCACCAAAAGTTAGCCTATTATGTTAACAGAGTATCCAGAGTAGTCTCAGAGTGGGCAGATTCCTTGATTGCCCATCGTAAACCAATATATGCCATAAAATTGGTAAATATCAATATTTACCAGTTACACACACAGTAGAGGGTAAATGAATTTCCCATTATTTTCCTAATATTAACAAGAAAATGTTATGATTCACTTCCTTCAGTATTATTCATGAATATTTACTCATGAAATCCACTTATATTGTGAAACTTCATAGCTAAGGTTTGAACAGCTATTGACCGGTTGGCTCAAACTCCAACTTTAAGTTGTTTACTCATAAGATTAGCTAATATCAATTAATCCAGGAAAACTGTATATATTTGAGTTCGTTATAGAATTGTGCATCTAGTGATCACACTTTTGTATGACTTGGTTCATATTAGCCAATTTCATGAGTAAATAACTTGAAGTTCGAACCTTAGCTATGCAGTTTTACAATATAAGTGGATTTCATGAGTAAATATTCATGAATAGTACTCAAGGAAGTGAATCATGAGATTTTCTAACGACGAATAAATTCATTTTAATCGGGCTTGGTGGACTATCCCAAAGTGATATTGCGAGAAAAAAATTTACGCTCCCCGGGCTGGATTCGAACCAGCGTCCTCCTGATCTCCGGTCAGTTGCAATACCCACTACGCTACCGGGAAGACAGCAGCTCGACACATCATAAGATTTTCTTGTTAATATTAGAAAAATAATGGGAAATCCATTTACCGTCTACTGTGTGTGTAACTGGAAAATCTTGATATTTACAAATTTTCTTCCATATATTGGTTTACTATGGGCAATCAAGGAATCTGCCCTCTCTGGGACTACTCTGGATACTTTGTTAACATAATAAGCTAACTTTTGGGGGATATGAGATCCTGATCCGGGTGATCAAAAACAACTTTTGCTTAATTTATAGTACTAAAGTGACTATCATTATGGTCATATGACCCCCTATGATATTGGACATATTTTTTTTGAAAACTTCAAGTAATTACCAGGAAAAAATATTATTATGACTTTTTTGGCCAGAGGTCATTTAATGGGTGTGAATTATGTTCAAAGATTGATGCTTTATCCACTGACTAGGAGACCGCTTGGGATTCGGGTCACCAATCTGGACCAAAATTTTTTTCCTGTCTCCTGGTGGCAATAGTAGAGAGAACCCAGAATTTTAGGGTCCAACGCTCCCAAACTTCCCAGATATTAATTAATATCTCCTGGCTGGAACCGTCGGTCTCGTCCAAAATCACAATATGTCATATTAGACGTATTTCCCTCACTGCACTGCACTTTCACTCTTGTAACTCGAACGCCATATCACATTTCATCCTAAAAAACATACAAAAGAAGTAAATTATACGTATACTCAACAAATCTTACTTTCATGTCTTACTCACATAGAGTAAAACATGAAATATATGGAAAAATCAACGATTATCGACTTTTCAATCTGTGCTTGAATACTGAAGCAATAATAACATGTATCCAAGCATAAAGACAACAAATGCAGTATAATTGGACGACAATTCAGTGTCAGAATTGATTTTCACTCATGAAAACTTCAATTCTGAACATGTGTCGACCAATATCATACTACAACCAATTATATTAAAACTTTCCTACTCACAGTATTTCTGTCGCTCCAATATAATTTCTGGCCCTGTACAGCTTACCTGGAACACAAAAATTATCACAAAGAAACATCTTTCAAAAATATATGTACACAGGCAAAGGTTAAGTTTACTTATCTGATATTTCTTGCGTCTTGAATGAAAATCCATCAGCTGCTGCACACGATGAAGCTCCAAACCTGCTGGAGAACATTATGAAGAAAATGGATGTATAAACTTTCATTACAATTACTCAAACTGTTGTGAGTAAGCAATTTCTACCTGATGAGTACACATTCACATGTCTAACTGACTGTGTTTACAAACGACGCTTATGGTAACCTGCAGCGCGAAGTCGGTAACACAGGTACTGCGCTGCAGGTTACCATAAGCGTCGTTTGTAAACACAGTCAGTTTGACACATGTGATGTGTATACTCATCAGGTGGACATGCACTGTTGCTTACTCAATACTCACAACAGTTTGAGTAATTATTAGAAAAGTTCAGAGATCAATTTTCTTCATAGTCTTCTCCAGCAGGGTTAGAGCTCCATCGTGTGCAGATGATGGATTTTCATTCAAGACGCAAGAAATATCAGATAAGTAAACTTAACCTTTGCCTGTGTACATATATTTTTGAAAGATGTTTCTTTGTGATAATTTTTGTGTTCCAGGTAAGCTGTACAGGGCCAGAAATTATATTGGAGCGACAGAAATACTGTGAGTAGGAAAGTTTTAATATAATTGGTTGTAGTATGATATTGGTCGACACATGTTCAGAATTGAAGTTTTCATGAGTGAAAATCAATTCTGACACTGAATTGTCGTCCAATTATACTGCATTTGTTGTCTTTATGCTTGGATACATGTTATTATTGCTTCAGTATCCAAGCACAGATTGAAAAGTCGATAATCGTTGATTTTTCCATATATTTGATGTTTTACTCTATGTGAGTAAGACATGAAAGTAAGATTTGTTGAGTATACGTATAATTTACTTCTTTTGTATGTTTTTTAGGATGAAATGTGATATGGTGTTCGAGTTACAAGAGTGAAAGTGCAGTGCAGTGAGGGAAATACGTCTAATATGACATATTGTGATTTTGGACGAGACCGACGGTTCCAGCCAGGAGATATTAATTAATATCTGGGGAGTTTGGGAGCGTTGGACCCTAAAATTCTGGGTTCTCTCTACTATCGCCACCAGGAGACAGGAAAAAAATTTTGGTCCAGATTGGTGACCCGAATCCCAAGCGGTCTCCTAGTGAGTTAAGGTATATGGCTACGCTAGCGTAATATTACGCTAGCGTATCAGTAGTTCATAGAAACTGGAACAAGCTACAAAATTGGTTTTTGTCGGAATGTTTAGCAATGAATTAGCGAAAAATAGTCCGTTTGTATAATTTTTGATTTTCTGCTTTTTATACGTTTTTGGTGTTTGGGGGCAGTACAACCCCTTTGAAGAGTTGGGCTATGAAAAGATCTGACTAGCCTATCTTTCAGCAATTGAATAGCAAAAAATTATGGTGATTTTTTATTCGATCGACGCATTATTTACCGAATTATGGCTAGGGTAATATACATAACTCACATTCGAATGAAGATTACGCTAGCATAGCCGTTGTTTCTTGGAACTAGACAGAGCAAAAAAATCAATTTTGTGGCAAAAAATAGCGAAAAATAAGATGTATATTACCCTAGCGTAGCCATTTCATAAGGCCACGTTCGAGAATAGTCATTATTTTTTTGCTAATTTTTTGCTATTTTTTTGCCACAAAATTGATTTTTTTGCTCTATCTGGTTCCGACAAAGTACGGCTACGCTAGCGTAATATTGCGCTAGCGTAGCCACATGCCATAACTCGGTCAATAATGCGTCGGTCGAAAAAAAAAGGCACCATATTTTTTTGCTATTTATTTGCTGGAACATAGGCTAGTCAGATATCTTCATACGCCACACCTTCATAGGGGTTGAACTACCCCCAAACACGAAAAACGTGAAAAAAGGGAAAAATCAAAAATTTAACACACGGACAATTTTTTGCTAATTAATTGGTGATCGTTCCGACAATGATCAATTGCTGGCTCGATCTGAGCTTCACTAAGTTTTTGCTGCCATAATATCAGTGATAGTTTTGTTTGTGGGAGACTGGAATACTTTCTGATTTTTTTGCTGGGTTTTCAAGAGGTATTGACGCGTGTATAATACATTACTAGTATATAGTGAGCTTTTACGGCGAACGACTCGCGTTTCATCGACCCAAGAATTATTCGCTGGCTTAAGTCGAGCTCCACAAATTTTTTCTGGCATGGTATCGATGATAGTAGCGTTTGCGCGAGTCTGGAATACTTCCTGATTTTTTTACTGGAGTTTGAAGGGGGAATGACGGGTCAAAATTTATTGACCGTAAACAGTGAGCTTTCGGAATGAAATAACCGCGATTCAATGATCCCAGAATTTTTTGCTGGCTCGATTTGAGCTTCACTTATTTTTTGCTGCCATTATATCAGTGATAGTAGTGTTTGCGCGAGTCTGGAATACTTTCTGATTTTATTGCTGAAGTTTCAAGAGGTATTGACGCGGTCATAATACAATGCTAGTATATAGTGAGCTTCCAGGGCAAATTACTCGCGTCTCATCGACCCCAGAATTATTTGCTGGCTTTAGTCGAGCTCCACGAGTTTTTCGCTGGCTTGGTACCAATGAAAGTAGCTTTTGCGCGAGTCTGGAATACTTTCTGATTTTTTTGCTCGTGTTTCGAAAGGTATTGACGCGGTTATAATACATTGCTACAAGATAGTGAGCTTTCAGGGTGAACTACTCGCGTTTCATCGACCGAAGAATTATTTGCTGGCTTTAGTCGAGCTCCACGAATTTTTTGCTGGCATGGTATCCATGATAGTAGTGTTTGCGCGAGTCTGGAATACTTTCTGATTTTTTTGCTGGGGTTTCAAGAGGTATTGACGCGGTTATAATACATTGCTAGTATATAGGGAGCTTTCGGGGTGAACTACTCGCATTTCATCGACCCAAGAATTAGTTGATGGCTTTAGTCGAGCTCCACAAATTTTTTCTGGCATGGTATCGATGATAGTATCGTTTGCGCGAGTCTGGAGTACGTTCTGATTTTTTGCTGGGGTTTCAAGAAGTATTGACGCGGTTAGATTACATTGCTCTTAGATAGTGAGCTTACAGGTAGAACTACTCAAGCTTTATCGATCCCAGACTTTTTCGCTGGCTCGAATTGAGCTACATGAATACTTTGCTGGCATGGTATCAATGACAGTAGTGTTTGCGCGAGTCTGGAATACTTTCTGATTTTTTTGCTGGAGTTTGGAGAGGGAATCACGGGTCAAAATTCATTGACCGTATACAGTGAGCTTTTGGAATAAAATAACCGCGATTCAATGATACCAGAATTTTTTGCTGGCTCGATTTGAGCTTCACTAATTTTTTGCTGCCATTATATCAGTTTTAGTAGTGTTTGCGCGAGTCTGGAATACTTTCTGATTTTTTTGCTGGGGTTTCAACAGGTATTGACGTGGTTATAATACATTGCTAGTATAGAGTGAGCTTTCAGGGTGAACTACCCGCGTTTCGTCGACCAAAGACATATTTGCTGGCTTTGGTCGAGCTACACAAATTTTTTCTGGCATGGTATCGATGATAGTAGCGTTTGCGCGAGTCTGGAATACTTTCTGATTTTTTTGCTGGGGTCTCAAGAGGTATTGACGCGGTAATAATACATTGCTAGTGTATAGTGAGCTTTCGGGGTGAACTACTCGCGTTTCATCGACCCAAGAATTATTTGCTGGCTTTAATCGAGCTACACAAATTTTCTCTGGCATGGTATCGATGATAGTAGTGTTTGCGCGAGTCTGGAATACTTCCTGATCTTTTTGCTGGAGTTTGGAGAAGGAATGACGGGTCAAAATTCATTGACCGTATACAGTGAGCTTTTGGAATGAAATAACCGCGATTCAATGATACCAGAATTTTTTGCTGGCTCGATTTGAGCTTCACTAATTTTTTGCTGCCATTATATCAGTTTTAGTAGTGTTTGCGCGAGTCTGGAATACTTTCTGATTTTATTGCTGAAGTTTCAAGAGGTATTGACGCGGTCATAATACATTGCTAGTATATAGTGAGCTTTCGGAATGAAATACCTGCGATTCAATGATCCCAGAGATTTTTGCACACAGGTGTGTGTGTGTGTGTGTGTGTGTGTGTGTGTGTGTGTGTGTGTGTGTGTGTGTGTGTGTGTGTGTGTGTGTGTGTGTGTGTGTGTGTGTGTGTGTGTGTGTGTGTGTGTGTGTGTGTGTGTGTGTGTGTGTGTGTGTGTGTGTGTGTGTGTGTAAAAAATTTTGGCCGAGTAAATTTTTCAGCAAAATCCGTTGGTTATTTCCTCAGCAACTGTTGATAAGGTATGTATTTTTTCGGTTCATTCATCTATGATAACTTTCGAAGGAATG
This sequence comes from Aphelinus atriplicis, assembly GCA_020882685.1. Taxonomy (NCBI): domain Eukaryota; kingdom Metazoa; phylum Arthropoda; class Insecta; order Hymenoptera; family Aphelinidae; genus Aphelinus; species Aphelinus atriplicis. The sequence goes on along the minus strand of CM037074.1, from coordinate 30,799,118 downwards.
GTCCAATCTTGCTGAAATTTGTCACACAAGTTGGTTTCCGAAAGATGTAAACCGAGTATCCTTGGCAACCGTTTGTTCACATCCCTAGTAACCGTTGCTTCGGAAGTCGGAAATAGAGTTTACAAGTCACACTCGATGGCCAAAGACACTGAATTGTTGTATTTGCTCCATAGCAACCGTCGTTTGCCTCCCTAGCAACCGTTGCGAAGGTTGAAAAAGATCATTTTATGAACCATTTCCATTTTTTCGACGGCAAAGGACATGAAATCTTCCCAATTAGCTCCTTAGCAACCGTTGTTTCTTTTTGTAATTTTTGAAAAACAAATGATAGTATCTACGCTAGTGGAATGGTGGAAATATAGTTTTGGGACGCCTCTTTGAGAAAGCATACTGCTACGGCACTTGGCAGCGGTTTTTTTCTCGGAAAATATCAACTTTACAGAAAAACCCATATGATCATTTTCAAACACTACTATCACTGATATAATGGCAGCAAAAAATAAGTGAAACTCAAATCGAGCCAGCAAAAAATTCTGGGATCATTGAATCGCGGGTATTTCATTCCGAAAGCTCACTGTATACGAGCAATGAATTTTAACCCGTCATTTCCTCTTCGAACTCCAGCAAGAAAATCAGAAAGTATTCCAGAATCGCGCAAACACTACTATCACTGATATAATGGCAGCGAAAAATAAGTGAAGCTCAAATCGAGCCAGCAAAAAATTCTGGGATCATTGAATCGCGGGTATTTCATTCCGGAAGCTCATTGTATACTAGCGATGTATTATAACCGCGTCAATACCTCTTGAAACCCCAGCAAAAAAAATCAGAAAGTATACAGACTCGCGCAATCGCTACTATCATCGATACCATGTCAGAAAAAATTTGTGTAGATCGACTAAAGCCAGCAAATAATTCTTGGGTCGATGAAACGCGAGTAGTTCACCCTGAAAGCTCACTATATACTAGCAATGTGTTGTAACCGCGTCAATACCTCTTGAAACCTCAGCAAAGAAATCAGAAAGTATTCCAAACTCGCGCAAACACTACTATCATCGATACCATGCCAGCAAAAAATTCGTGGAGCTCGACTAAAGCCAGCAAAAAATTCTGGGAACGATGAAACTTGAGTAGTTCTACCTGTTAGCTCACTATCTATGAGCAATGTAATCTAACCGCGTCAATACTTCTTGAAACCCGAGCAAAAAAATCAGAAAGTATTCCAGACTCGCGCAAATACTACGATCACTGATATAATGGCAGCAAAAAATTAGTGAAGCTCAAATTGAGCTAGCAAAAAATTCTGGGATCATCGAATCGTGGGTATTTCATTCCGGAAGCTCACTGTATACGAGCAATGAGATTTAAACCGTCATTTCCTCTTCAAACTCCAGCAAAGAAATCAGGAAGTATTCCAGACTCGCGCAAACGCTACTATCATCGATACCATGCCAGCGAAAAATTCGTGTAGCTCGATTCGAGCCAGCAAAAAAATCTGGGAACGATGAAACTTGAGTAGTTCTACCTGTTAGCTAACTATATACTAGCAATGTATTATAACCGCGTCAATACCTCTCGAAACCCGAGCAAAAAAATCAGAAAGTATTCCAGACTCGCGCAAACGCTACTTTCATCGATACCAAGCCAGCGAAGAACTCGTGGAGCTCGACTAAAGCCAGCAAATAATTCTGGGGGCGATGAGACGCGAGTAATTCGCCCTGGAAGCTCACTATATACTAGCATTGTATTATAACCGCGTCAATACCTCTTGAAACCCCAGCAAAAAAATCAGAAAGTATTCCAGACTCGCGCAAACACTACTGGCACTGGTATAATGGCAGCAAAAAATTAGTGAAGCTCAAATTGAGCCAGCAAAAAATTCTGGGATCATCGAATCGTGGGTATTTCATTCCGAAAGCTCACTGTATACGAGCAATGAATTTTCACCCGTCATTTCCCCTTCAAACTGCAGCAAAAAAAATCATGAAGTATTCCAGACTCGCGCAAACACTACTATCATTGATATAATGGCAGCAAAAGCTTAGTGAAGCTCAAATCGAGCCAGCAATTGATCATTGTCGGAACGATCAGCAATTAATCAGCAAAAAATTGTTTGTGTGTTCAATTTTTGATTTTTCCCTTTTTTCACGTTTTTCGTGTTTGGGGGTAGTTCAACCCCTATGAAGGGATGGCGTATGAAGATATCTGAATAGCCTATGTTCCAGCAAATAATTAGCAAAAAAATATGGTGCCTTTTTTTTCCGACCGACGCATTATTGACCGAGTTATGGCATGTGGCTACGCTAGCGTAATATTACGATGTCTATTACCCTAGCGTAGCCATTTCATAAGGCCAGGTTCTAAAATAGTCATTATTTTTTTGCTAATTTTTTGCTATTTTTTTGCCACAAAATTAATTTTTTTGCTCTATCTGGTTCCGAGAAACTACGGCTACGCTAGCGTAATATTACGCTAGCGTAGCCACATGCCATAACTCGGTCAATAATGCGTCGATCAATAAAAAAAAACGCCATATTTTTTTGCTATTTATTTGCTGGAAGATAGGCTAGTCAGATATCTTCAAACACCAACCCTTTACAGGGGTTGTACTACCCCCAGACACCAAAAACGTAAAAAAAGTGAAAAATCAAAAATTATACATATGGAGAATTTTTTGCTAATTAATTGCTGATCATTCCGACAAAAATCAATTTTGTAGCTTCTTCCAGTTCCTAAAAACTACTGACACGCTAGCGTAATATTACGCTAGCGTAGCCACATGCCATAACTCGGTTAATAATGCGACGATCGAAAAAAAAAAGACGCCATATTTTTATGCTATTTATTTGCTGGAAGATAGGCTAGTCAGATATCTTCAAACACCAACCCTTCACAGGGGTTGTACTACCCCCATACACCAAAAACGTAAAAAAAGTGAAAAATCAAAAATTATACAAACGGACAATTTTTTGCTAATTAATTGCTAATCATTCCGACAAAAATCAATTTTGTAGCTTCTTCCAGTTCCTAGAAACTACTGACACGCTAGCGTAATATTACGCTAGCGTAGCCACATGCCATAACTCGGTCAATAATGCGACAATCGAAAAAATAAAAGCACCATATTTTTTTGCTATTTATTTGCTGGAAGATAGGCTAGTCAGATATCTTCATACACCAACCCTTCACAGGGGTTGTACTACCCCTAAACACCAAAAACGTAAAAAAAGTGAAAAATCAAAAATTATACATACGGAACATTTTTTGCCAAGTCAGATGTAACGTTACCCCAACCCTTCATGGGGGTTAAACCATCCTCACACACGGGAAAGTGGAACAGCAAGAAATCGAAAGTTGCACCAGTGAGCTTTCGGAATGAATTACTCACGTTTCATCGACCCCAGAATTTTTTGCTGGCACGAATCCAATAATTTTTTGCTGACATTTTATCGAAGATAATAGTGTTTGCACGAGTCTGGGATACTTTCTAATTTTTTTGCTGGGGTTTCAAGGGGTACTGACGCCGTTGGAATACAATGCTAGTACATGGGGAGCTTTCATGATGAACTACTTGCGTTTCATCAACCCCTGAATTTTTTGCTGGCTCAAATTGAACTCCAATAATTTTTTGCTACCATTGTATCATAGATAATAGTGTTTGCACGAGTCTGGGATACTTTCTGATTTTTTTACTGGGGTTTGAAGGGGGAATCACGAGGTTAAAGATCATCGCTAGTGTACAGTGAGCTTTCGGGATGAGTAACTCGAGTTTCATCGACCCCAGAATTTTTTGCTGGCTCAAATTGAGCTCCAATACTTTTTTGCTGCCATAGAATTGATTGTAGGGGCTTTTGCGTGGGTCTAGAATACTTTCTGATTTTTTTGCTGGGGTTTCAAGGGGGAATCACGAGGTTAAAGATCATCGCTAGTGTACAGTGAGCTTTCGGGATGAGTAACTCGAGTTTCATCGACCCCAGAATTTTTTGCTGGCTCAAATTGAGCTCCAATACTTTTTTGCTGCCATAGAATTGATTATAGGGGCTTTTGCGCGGGTCTAGAATACTTTCTGATTTTTTTGCTGGGGTTTCAAGGGGTACTGACGCGGTTGAAATACAATGCTAGTACATAGGGAGCTTTGATGATGAACTACTTGCGTTTTATCAACCCCTGAATTTTTTGCTGGCACGAATTGAGCTCCAACACTTTTTTGCTGCCATAGAATTGATTATAGGGGCTTTTGCGCGTGTTTAGAATACTTTCTGATTTTTTTGCTGGGGTTTCAAGGGGTACTGACGTGGTTAACGATCATTGCTAGTGTACAGTGAGCTTTCGGGATGAGATACTCGAGTTTCATCGACCCCAGAATTTTTTGCTGGCTCAAATTGAACTCCAATAATTTTTTGCTACCATTGTATCATAGATAATAGTGTTTGCACGAGTCTGGGATACTTTCTGATTTTTTTACTGGGGTTTGAAGGGGGAATCACGAGGTTAAAGATCATTGCTAGTGTACAGTGAGCTTTCGGGATGAGTAACTCGAGTTTCATCGACCACAGAATTTTTTGCTGGCTCAAAGTGAGCTCCAATAATTTTTTGCTGCCATAGAATTGATTATAAAGGCTTTTGCGCGGGTCTAGAATACTTTCTGATTTTTTCGCTGGGGTATCAAGGGGTACTGACGCGGTTAAAATACAATGCTAGTACAAAGGGAGCTTTCATGATGAACTACTTGCGTTTTATCAACCCCTGAATTTTTTGCTGGCACGAATTGAGCTCCAATAGTTTTTTGCTGCCATAGATTTGATTATAGGAGCTTTTGCGCGGGTTACAATTCTTCTGATTTTTTTGCTGGGGTTTGAAGAGGGAATCACGAGGTTAAAGATCATCGCTAGTGTACAGTGAGCTTTCGGGATGAGTAACTCGAGTTTCATCGACCCCAGAATTTTTTGCTGGCTCAAATTGAGCTCCAATACTTTTTTGCTGCCATAGAATTAATTATAGGGGCTTTCGCGCGGGTCTAGAATACTTTCTGATTTTTTTGCTCGGGTTTCAAGGGGTACTGACGCGGTTGAAATACAATGCTAGTACATAGGGAGCTTTGATGATGAACTACTTGCGTTTCATCAACCCCTGAATTTTTTGCTGGCACGAATTGAGCTCCAACACTTTTTTGCTGCCATAGAATTGATTATAGGGGCTTTTGCGCGTGTTTAGAATACTTTCTGATTTTTTTGCTGGGGTTTCAAGGGGGAATCACGAGGTTAAAGATCATCGCTAGTGTACAGTGAGCTTCCGGGATGAGATACTCGAGCTTCATCGACCCCAGAATTTTTTGCTGGCACGAATTGAGCTCCAATAGTTTTTTGCTGCCATTGTATCGAAGATAATAGTGTTCGCACGAGTCTGGGATACTTTCTGATTTTTTTGCTGAGGTTTCAAGGGCTACTGACGCTGTTAGCATTCATTGCTAGTATATAGTAAGCTCTCGGGAAGAATTACTCTTGTTCCATCGACCTCAGAATTTTTCGCTGGCTCGAAGTGAGCTTCACTCATTTTTTGCTGGCGTTATATCGATTATAGGGTCTGTTGCGCGAGTCTGGTATACTTTCCGATTTCTCTGCTTGCAGGTGTTTGAAGAATATTCTCGTAGATATTTAATCTTCTTAATAAATTGCTCCACCCCGGACTGTTTTGCTCACAGTCATCAATCTCTATGCATGTGGCGTAATTTTTTACATTTCTCATGAGCTTCCTCCACGGTCTCATAACTTTATTCTATATAATCAATAAAAAAATAAAAAACGATCAAAATGAAATATTGATGTTAACTTGTAGTAAAAAAAACAGTGCATAAAGATGGTGAAGTAGCTTGGTTGAACTGTAGTTTTTTTCCCATTTAATAAATTCAAATTCCCATTCTCTACAGTTCTCAAACTGTTATTTTCAAATCGCAATACATCATGTGAAAAAAATCAAATAATTGGCTAAATCAGCTACTTCTGCAGTCAATTTGGCACGATTTCATAATAATTTGTTACAGCCTGTATACGCTTTCAGAAACGATCAAATTGTAACTAAAATAAACTGGAAATCATGTTTGATCATGTAATTATTGAAAAGTTCCGACATCCAACCTTCCAGTTCTTATCCACAACATTACAACACATCTCAAGACTTGCCACATTCTGAACCATTTACCTGTCTTTCAGTTCATAATCAAATATCGAGATCGTTTAAATCACTCGAAACAGACAGTAGTACTTTCATGATAGTTTTACTTTGTATCAATAGGCCAGTTCCTACTGCTAGAGAAATTTGCATTCATGATAGGAACAATAAATGATAATTTTGGTTTTCTGCTCAGAGGAACCGCTTTGAGTTTGCTTGAGTTTCATTAAAACTATATGCATGAAAAAACTATTTGCATAAAAAAATTTCATACAAAGTAACTACAGGCAATTTGGCACTGAAGCCAATTTCCCAAGTTCGGTACATTTCATATTTCCGGTGCTCTTGATCATCAATCGTCTTTGGATCATGTTGGGGTATCAAAAGAAAATTTTCTGTACCATCTCTGTTCATTTATCCTTCAAAACCACCCTTTTACAACGCATTGATGTTTCACTTACTGATTTTTGCACCCTTTTCGTATTCTACTATTCTCACTACACCTAAAAAATCAGGTGTAGTTAATTTCTATCTTTTAAAGTGTCATGACTTTTTCATGTAAAAACATGTCATCTTTCACTCACATCTTCAACACATTAGCTTTCCCTAAACTATCTTCAATCCTACTCAAATTGCTGTATTTCGCATCAAAAATAAGTGAAGCCAATTTTGCAGAATATTTGATATTTCTCATTTCGAGTGTTCTAACCGCCCTTGTGGTGCATAGAGGTGCTAGGGTTACCTTTTACTATTGAAACAAAATGATTGGTCCCAAGCTTTAGGGACCGGTCATTTTCCACTCCAAAAAGCCGTTTTTAGAATATTTTGAAGTTGTCTGTTTTTATTCTGCAATTGTTATTGCTGCACTGTATGTTTCTTACAGAGAAAATTTTCTGTACCATCTCTGTTCATTTATCCTTCAAAACCACCCTTTTACAACACATTGATGTTTCACTTACTGATTTTTGCACCCTTTTCGTATTCTACTATTCTCACTACACTAAGGGTTTTCCGAGATATTTACTATGATAAACTTGGAATTTTTGATACCTGCGAACGGCATCTTAAAAGCTAGCTAAATACCTATCAGAAACTATCTCTATAGTTACCACCCGACTACTTTAACCTATTCAAAATGTCAATTTAAGAAAAAACACGCGAAAAGGGCCAAATGGACTACACGTGCAATCAATTAGACACGATTTCATAATCACTTATCATAGCCTCTATATGCTTACAGAGATGATAACATTGTCATTGAAATAAACTCTCAATCATGTTTCCATTGATATTTATTCAATTCTAAAATACATATGAAAATCATCGTAACATGTCTATTAAAACGCAACGTTTTTCTCTTGAATATTGATCATTTTTTTCATCAAGTATTTCAGTTCATAATCACATATTGAAATAAAATAAATCACTTGAAATAGACGGTAATCCTAGTATTATACGATTACTATATAGAAAAAGGCCAGTTCCTGCTACTAAGGGACTTTTAATCCATCATAAGGACAATGAATGAAAACGTTGAATTTATGCTCAGACGAAGCATATTGAGCTCGCTTGAGTTTGATTAAGACCTATAGTATTGACAGTGTGGAAAAATAGTTTAAGGAAAACTAATGTGACCAATCGGAAGAAGAACTTCTTTGCATAAAATTAAGTAGCAACGTTTGGATAAAAGAAAATTTAATATACTAATTTGGTGTAAGAAACATACAGTGCAGCAATAACAATTGCAGAATAAAAACAGACAACTTCAAAATATTCTAAAAACGGCTTTTTGGAGTGGAAAATGACCGGTCTCTAAAGCTTGGGACCAATCATTTTGTTTCAATAGTAAAAGGTAACCCTAGCACCTCTATGCACCACAAGGGCGGTTAGAACACTCGAAATGAGAAATATCAAATATTCTGCAAAATTGGCTTCACTTATTTTTGATGCGAAATACAGCAATTTGAGTAGGATTGAAGATAGTTTAGGGAAAGCTAATGTGTTGAAGATGTGAGTGAAATATGACATGTTTTTACATGAAAAAGTCATGACACTTTAAAAGATAGAAATTAACTACACCTGATTTTTTAGGTGTAGTGAGAATAGTAGAATACGAAAAGGGTGCAAAAATCAGTAAGTGAAAAATCAATGTGTTGTAAAAGGGTGGTTTTGAAGGATAAATGAACAGAGATGGTACAGAAAATTTTCTTTTGATACCCCAACATGATCCAAAGACGATTGATGATCAAGAGCACCGGAAATATGAAATGTACCGAACTTGGGAAATTGGCTTCAGTGCCAAATTGCCTGTAGTTACTTTGTATGAAATTTTTTTATGCAAATGTGGCTACTCTATTTCATGCACGAAAGCTCATCTTTCGAAGAGTCAGGTTAGTTTTCTGCGAACTATTTTTTTCCACTGTCATTACAACTAGTTTTAATGAAACTCAAGCGAACTCAAAGCGGTTCCTCTGAGCAGAAAACCAAAATTATCATTTATTGTTCCTATCATGAATGCAAATTTCTCTAGCAGTAGGAACTGGCCTATTGATACAAAGTAAAACTATCATGAAAGTACTACTGTCTGTTTCGAGTGATTTAAACGATCTCGATATGTGATTACGAACTGAAAGACAGGTAAATGGTTCAGTATGTGGCAAGTCTTGAGATGTGTTGTAATGTTGTGGATAAGAACTTGAAGGTTGGATGTCGGAACTTTTCAATAATTACATGATCAAACATGATTTCCAGTTTATTTTAGTTACAATTTGATCGTTTTTGAAAGCGTATACAGGCTGTAACAAGTTATTATGAAATCGTGCCAAATTGACTGCAGAAGTAGCTGATTTAGCCAATTATTTGATTTTCTTCACATGATTTATTGCGATTCGAAAATAACAGTTTGAGAACTGTAGAGAATGGGAATTTGAATTTATTAAATGGGAAAAAAACTACAGTTCAACCAAGCTACTTCACCATCTTTATGCACTGTTTTTTTTACTACAAGTTAACATCAATATTTCATTTTGATCGTTTTTTATTTTTTTATTGATTATATAGAATAAAGTTATGAGACCGTGGAGAAAGCTCATGAGAAATGTAAAAAATTACGCCACATGCATAGAGATTGATGACTGTGAGCAAAACAGTCCGGGGTGGAGCAATTTATTAAGAAGATTAAATATCTACGAGGATATTCTTCAAACACCTGCAAGCAGAGAAATCGGAAAGTATACCAGACTCGCGCAACAGACCCTATAATCGATATAACGCCAGCAAAAAATGAGTGAAACTCACTTCTAGCCAGCAAAAAATTCTGAGGTCGATGGAACAAGAGTAATTCTTCCCGAGAGCTTACTATATACTAGCAATGAATGCTAACAGCGTCAGTGGCCCTTGAAACCTCAGCAAAAAAATCAGAAAGTATTCTAAACCCGCGCAAAAGCTCCTATAATCGATTCTATGGCAGCAAAAAACTATTGGAGCTCAATTCGTGCCAGCAAAAAATTCAGGGGTTGATGAAACGCAAGTAGTTCATCATGAAAGCTCCCTATGTACTAGCATTGTATTTCAACCGCGTCAGTACCCCTTGAAACCCCAGCAAAAAAAATCAGAAAGTATTCTAGACCCGCGCAAAAGCCCCTATAATCAATTCTATGGCAGCAAAAAAGTATTGGAGCTCAATTTGAGCCAGCAAAAAATTCTGGGGTCGATGAAACTCGAGTATCTCTTCCCGAAAGCTCACTGTACACTAGCGATGATCTTTAACCTCGTGATTCCCCCTTCAAACCCCAGCAAGAAAATCAGAAAGTATTCTAGACCCGCGCAAAAGCCCTTATAATCAATTCTATGGCAGCAAAAAATTATTGGAGCTCAATTTGAGCCAGCAGAAAATTCTGGGGTCGATGAAACTCGAGTTACTCATCCCGAAAGCTCTCTGTACACTAGGGATGATCTTTAACCTCGTGATTCCCCCTTTAAACCCCAGCAAAAAAATCAGAAAGTATTCTAGACTCGCGCAAAAGCTCACTGTACACTAGCAATGAATTCTAACCTCGTGATTCCCCCTTCAAACCCCAGCAAAAAAATCAGAAAGTATTCTAGACCCGCGCAAAAGCCCCTTTAATCAATTCTATGGCAGCAAAAAAGTATTGGAGCTCAATTCGTGCCAGCAAAAAATTCTGGGGTCGATGAAACTCGAGTTACTCATCCCGAAAGCTCACTGTACACTAGCGATGATCTTTAACCTCGTGATTCCCCCTTGAAACCCCAGCAAAAAAATCAGAAAGTATTCTAGACCCGCGCAAAAGCTCTTATAATCATTTCTATGGCAGCAAAAAATTATTGGAGCTCAATTTGAGCCAGCAGAAAATTCTGGGGTCGATGAAACTCGAGTTACTCATCCCGAAATCTCACTGTACACTAGCAATGAATTCTAACCTCGTGATCCCCCCTTTAAACCCCAGCAAAAAAATCAGAAAGTATTCTAGACCCGCGCAAAAGCCCTTATAATCAATTCTATGGCAGCAAAAAATTATTGGAGCTCAATTTGAGCCAGCAGAAAATTCTGGGGTCGATGAAACTCGAGTTACTCATCCCGAAAGCTCACTGTACACTAGCAATGAATTCTAACCTCGTGATTCCCCCTTTAAACCCCAGCAAAAAAATCAGAAAGTATTCTAGACCCGCGCAAAAGCCCTTATAATCAATTCTATGGCAGCAAAAAATTATTGGAGCTCAATTTGAGCCAGCAGAAAATTCTGGGGTCGATGAAACTCGAGTTACTCATCCCGAAAGCTCACTGTACACTAGCGATGATCTTTAACCTCGTGATTCCCCCTTTAAACCCCAGCAAAAAAATCAGAAAGTATTCTAGACTCGCGCAAAAGCTCACTGTACACTATCAATGAATCCTAACCTCGTGATTCCCCCTTCAAACCCCCAGCAAAAAAATCAGAAAGTATTCTAGACCCGCGCAAAAGCCCCTATAATCAATTCTATGGCAGCAAAAAAGTATTGGAGCTCAATTTGAGCCAGCAAAAAATTCTGGGGTCGATGAAACTCGAGTTACTCATCCCGAAAGCTCACTGTACACTAGCGATGATCTTTAACCTCGTGATTCCCCCTTGAAACTCCAGCAAAAAAATCAGAAAGTATTCTAGACCCGCGCAAAAGCCCCTATAATCATTTCCATGGCAGCAAAAAAGTATTGGAGCTCAATTTGAGCCAGCAAAAAATTCTGGGGTCGATGAAACTCGAGTTACTTATCCCGAAAGCTCACTGTACACTAGCAATGATCTTTAACCTCGTGATTCTCCCTTTAAACCCCAGCAAAAAAATCAGAAAGTATTCTAGACCCGCGCAAAAGCCCCTATAATCATTTCCATGGCAGCAAAAAAGTATTGGAGCTCAATTTGAGCCAGCAAAAAATTCTGGGGTCGATGAAACTCGAGTTACTTATCCTGAAAGCTCACTGTACACTAGCGATGATCTTTAACCTCGTGATTCCCCCTTTAAACCCCAGCAAAAAAATCAGAAAGTATTCTAGACCCGCGCAAAAGCCCCTTTAATCAATTCTATGGCAGCAAAAAAGTATTGGAGCTCAATTCGTGCCAGCAAAAAATTCTGGGGTTGATGAAACTCGAGTATCTCATCCCGAAAGCTCACTGTACACTAGCGATGATCTTTAACCTCGTGATTCCCCCTTCAAATCCCAGCAAAAAAATCAGAAAGTATCCCAGACTCGTGCAAACACTATTATCTACGATACAATGGCAGCAAAAAATTATTGGAGTTCAATTTGAGCCAGCAAAAAATTCAGGGGTTGATGAAACGCAAGCAGTTCATCATGAAAGCTCCCTTTGTACTAGCATTGTATTTCAACGGCGTCAGTACCCCTTGAAACCCCAGCAAAAAAATTAGAAAGTATCCCAGACTCGTGCAAACACTATCATCTTCGATAAAATGGCAGCAAAAAATTATTGGATTCGTGCCAGCAAAAAATTCATGGGTCGATGAAACAGGAGTAATTCATTCCGAAAGCTCACTGGTGCAACTTTCGATTTCTTGCTTTTCCACTCTCCTGTGTGTGAGGGTGGTTTAACCCCCATGAAGGGTTGAGGTAACGTTACATCTGACTTGGCAAAAAATGTTCCGTATGTATAATTTTTGATTTTTCACTTTTTTTACGTTTTTGGTGTTTAGGGGTAGTACAACCCCTGTGAAGGGTTGGTGTATGAAGATATCTGACTAGCCTATCTTCCAGCAAATAAATAGCAAAAAAATATGGTGCTTTTATTTTTTCGATTGTCGCATTATTGACCGAGTTATGGCATGTGGCTACGCTAGCATGTCAGTAGTTTCTCGGAACTGGAAGAAGCTACAAAATTGATTTTTGTCGGAATGTTTAGCAATTAATTAGCAAAAAATTCTCCATATGTATAATTTTTGATTTTTCACTTTTTTTACGTTTTTGGTGTCTGGGGGTAGTACAACCCCTGTGGAGGGTTGGTGTTTGAAGATATCTGACTATCCTATCTTCCAGCATATAAATAGCAAAAAAATATGGCGTCTTTTTTTTTTTGATTGTCGCATTATTAACCGAGTTATGGCATGTGGCTACGATAGCGTAATATTACGCTAGCGTGTCAGTAGTTTCTAGGAACTGGAAGAAGCTACAAAATTGATTTTTGTCGGAATGATTAGCAATTAATTAGCAAAAAATTGTCCATTTGTATAATTTTTGATTTTTCACTTTTTTACGTTTTTTCGTGTTTGGGGGTAGTACAACCCCTGTGAAGGGTTGGTGTTTGAAGATATCTGACTATCCTATCTTCCAGCAAATAAATAGCAAAAAAATATGGCGTCTTTTTTTTTTGATTGTCGCATTATTAACCGAGTTATGGCATGTGGCTACGCTAGCGTAATATTACGCTAGCGTGTCAGTAGTTTCTAGGAACTGGAAGAAGCTACAAAATTGATTTTTGTCGGAATGTTTAGCAATTAATTAGCAAAAAATTCTCCATATGTATAATTTTTGATTTTTCACTTTTTTTACGTTTTTGGTGTCTGGGGGTAGTACAACCCCTGTGGAGGGTTGGTGTTTGAAGATATCTGACTATCCTATCTTCCAGCATATAAATAGCAAAAAAATATGGCGTCTTTTTTTTTTTGATTGTCGCATTATTAACCGAGTTATGGCATGTGGCTACGCTAGCGTAATATTACGCTAGCGTGTCAGTAGTTTCTAGGAACTGGAAGAAGCTACAAATTTGATTTTTGTCGGAATGATTAGCAATTAATTAGCAAAAAATTGTCCATTTGTATAATTTTTGATTTTTCACTTTTTTTACGTTTTTTCGTGTTTGGGGGTAGTACAACCCCTGTGAAGGGTTGGTGTATGAAGATATCTGACTAGCCTATCTTCCAGCAAATAAATAGCAAAAAAATATGGCGTTTTTTTTTCCGATCGACGCATTATTGACCGAGTTATGGCATGTGGCTACGCTAGCGTAATATTACGCTAGCGTAATATTACGCTAGCGTAGCCGTAGTTTCTCGGAACCAGATAGAGCAAAAAAATCAATTTTGTGGCAAAAAAATAGCAAAAAATTAGCAAAAAAATAATGACTATTTTAGAACCTGGCCTTATGAAATGGCTACGCTAGGGTAATAGACATTTTTTTTCGACCGACGCATTATTGACCGAGTTATGGCATATGGCTACGCTAGCGTAGCCGTAGTTTCTCGGAACCAGATAGAGCAAAAAAAATCAATTTTGTGGCAAAAAAATAGCAAAAAATTACATAAAATACATAAAATTAAGCAAAAAAATAATGACTATCCTAAAACAAGACCGTATGAAATGGCTCCGCTAGGGTAATGTATATAACTCACATTCGAATCGTCATTCGAATATTTCTTCACTTTGGTAGTGGCTCATAAAAATGGAATATTTTCGGAAGTAACCATTAATTCATTACTGCAGATTCAACGTAACGGAGACAAAGGCCGATATGTGGTGACAAAAACTGATATCAAGAAAAACCAGGTGGTCCTGGAATACAAAGGCGAATTACTCAGTTATGTCGCCGGAAAGAAAAGGGAAAAGGAATACCTTTCTGAGAGCGAAAATGTTAATATGGGCTGTTATTTATTTGAATTTAATTGTAACAGCACTCGCTACTTGTAAGTACACCTCATGAATTTGTTGCAAAAGCATATGGAGATGATCTTAAAATATCAACCCATTGACATGACCCATTTACCGAATGACGCGGATTCTATTAGCACTTTGAAGCCTGTATCTCTTCGGAAAAACATCATAGGAACAAACGAGCTGATATCAATTAACAAAGTATATAAGGAATTTCCGACATTTTTCTTCTTAAAAATCTTCCTTTTGATCACCCAAAGTCTACCCAAAGTCACTACATTACTCTTATACAATGATCAAATTTATCGATATCTGTTCTCCAAGATGACGGATTCAAGATGGCGCACTTAACCACGGGAAAATTATGGAATAGCAAGTCTTTTTTGTGAAATCTATGAAATTGTTGCTAATATACTAAAAAAGCCGCTGCCAAGTGCCTTAGCAGTATGCTTTCTCAAAAAGGCTTCGTGTCAAAAAGTTATTATGTAAGATATTATGGCTCTTCTTCTAGAATAGGGATACAAATAATATATGCAAGGATATTCAAATAACGGGTTCTATAGAGACATGAAATTTCTGTTTCTTTTGCCACCGAAAAATAGATTTAGAACTGATTTTTTAAACTACCCAGCAACAGTTGCCAGGGATATAAAAAAATTTGCTATGGAAAATACAAAGATACTCTATTGTACGACTCTAAAAGTACTCGGACCAGCGTCCTCCTGATTTCTGGTCAGTTGCGCTACCATCATGTAACTGCTCGTCACATCTCTGGAGCATGAATTCATTTCTCGCAATATCACCCATACACGCGATCAAAGATTTTCGATCGCCGAATCCGCACGATCAAAGTCCGATCGTATTATTGCAGATTCCTTTTTTACCCATATATACCCCTCAACCCAACCTATTGGGCTACTACATCTTTTTTCACCCGAGTATTTTACTAAATAATTATTTTTAACGTCCACAAGTTTTCAAACGATGAATAATGATTCTATCGGGCTTAGTAGATGTAACGAGCAGTTGTCTTCCCGGTAGCGCAGATGGTAGCGCAACTGACTGAAAATCAGGAGGACGCTGGTTCGAATCCAGCCCGGGGGAGCGTTGAATTTTTTTCTCGTAATATCACTTTTGGATAGTCCACCAAGCCCGATATGTTAAACCCGATTTGTTAAACCCTGTTTATTGCTATAAGAGTAGTGCAGTCGACACTTTTTGTGTCCAAAAGAAACATTTCTAGAAAAAAAATGTCGAAAATTTCGATTTTTTTTTGTTGATTTCAATTTAAATCATTTCGATAATTCTTCAGATCAATTTTAAGTACAGCAGAAGAAAAGATCTCAGGCTTCAAAAATGTCACGTTAGAATTTTTCCCTACGATTTTTTCTCCAGAAGATACAGATTTAATTCCAATGTGTTGAAAGACTTATTTAATTCATTATGATAGCTGATATCTCCAACTGCCTCTGCTATAATTGAACTGATAGAAAACTATTGATTCATCAGTAAACTATTTTATCTAAGTATCGACGCTCAAGTCGAAGACAAACATTTGGGCAGATTACTTTGCCACTCCATCTTTCCAAATCTTCAAGCAAAAGCTTCAAAAGTGGAAAATATACCTCGTTTATATTTCATCGCTAAGCGCGATATTGGAATTGGCGAGGAATTATGTTGGGATTACGGCGATAGACGTCGAGACAGCTTGAAAAAATTCCCATGGTTGGCCTCAGCTGGACCAAAAACAGGTAAAATTTTGAAATTTTTGGGAAAATTTCCTTCAGTAGTAAAAATACTGGATATGTGAGAAAATCCAAAAAACTTCTCAAATTACGTGGACTGTTGTACTGTAAATATTTCTTACTATTAACCACTGCCACATCAACGCGTGCTACGCGCGAACTACGAGCTTGCGTTTCAAAATTATATTTTAATTATTGAATCTACTTTTTTTGATAAATAATCTTTTGATACATAATTTCGCGTATCCAACAATATTTTGTAACATGTGCTTTTACAGAACCTACCTCTTAGGTTAGGTCTACACCAATTCAATTAAAAATTAACTGGCTTCACTCAACAGGCCATCACTTTTCGTATCAGGTAGAAACTTGTATTCCCGCCATTTTTGATATATCTAATTGTAAACAATCCGAAATATATTTCCGACTAATATATTTCATATTAGTCACCATTATCTACATCGTACTAAAATTCACTCACAGAAGTGCTCTAAATTCGGAAAAACGTCTTTGTGGATTGACTAGAAAACAATGCAGAAACCAGTACTGTTGGAATACATACTAACAAATTGAGAAGGCAGACGAAGATGTATTGTATCGATTGAACAAAATTTTGTGGAAGTCATGTAAGAGCGTACAAAAAGTAATTAAAAAACCCTGTTTTCAATTCTGCAGAAATATTATCGAAATTAATGTTAGTACAAAACTTCGAAAGCGTCATATTGATCAACATCGCTTGATCCCACAGAAGAGAGATACAAGTTTATGCTCCAAGGATGTGACCAACAGTCGTCTTTTCGGTAGCGAAATTCGTAGTGCGACTAACCGGAGATCAGAAGGATGCTGGTTCGAATCCAGCCCGGGGAGCGTGAATTTTTTTCTCATTATTTCATTTTTCATCAAGCCCGATAAAATGATTATTTATCATTAAATTTCATAGGGTTGAGAATCCACGAAGAAAATATAGAATATGTGGTACTTAAGGGCATTTCTCTATTGCCCTGATACAGCTCTACAAATGTGTTTTGTAAAAGATCGAAACGTTTGTTGAAGTTTGAAAAGTTTTTTGGACTTGCCCATAGAAGGAATAATTGAGTTGTAACGTATTTTGATCCTAATTGAGGGCCCGGATCGGATAACTCAACGAGCGCTCGAACCCAGAAGTGACAGTCGGGAGTGAGGACATTTTCAAACTGACAATTGAAGATTCGAAATTCAGAAATTTATGAATACTATCGTATTTGTCTAAGTTAGTGTGATGAGACAACATCAATGATTTTAATGGATCAAGACAAGTTACAAAAAAGTTTATTTGTTGAATTATATTGACAACTAGGAAAAAAATTCAGGTACGATTCCCCTATTCCTTAGAGTAAAAGTGAGCGAGATAAGTTGAGCTACGTTTCATCATCTGACTTGATCCATGAGGATTGTCAATTCTGTCTTAATTGGCCAACAAAATTTGATCTCAAACGAAGAATTATAAATTCAATCGGGCTTGGTGGACCATCCCAAAGTGATATTGCGAGAAAAAAATTTACGCTCCCCGGGCTGGATTCGAACCAGCGTCCTCCTGATTTCCGGTCAGTTGCGCTACCATCTACGCAACCGGGAAGACAGCAGCTCGACACATCCCTGGAGCATGAATTCATTTCTCGCAACATCACTTATATACACGATCGAAGATTCGATCGTTGAATCCGCACGATCAAGGTCCGATCGTATTATTGCAGATTCCCTTTTTGCCTATATTCCCCTCCCACCCTCCCCTTGCCTCCAACCCAACCTATTGGGCTACTACATCTTTTCACCCGAAATAGTATTTTCAAATAATTATTTTTTAACGTCCACAAGTTTCAAACGAAGAATTATAAATTCAATCGGGCTTGGTGGACCATCCCAAAATTTTTTTCTCGCAATATCACTTTGGGATGGTCCACCAAGCCCGATTGAATTTATAATTCTTCGTTTGAAACTTGTGGACGTTAAAAAATAATTATTTGAAAATACTACTTCGGGTGAAAAGATGTAGTAGCCAAATAGGTTGGGTTGGCGGCAAGGGGAGGGTGGGAGGGGAATATAGGCAAAAAGGAATCTGCAATAATACGATCGGACCTTGATCGTGCGGATTCAACGATCGAATCTTCGATCGTGTATATAAGTGATGTTGCGAGAAATGAATTCATGCTCCAGGGATGTGTCGAGCTGCTGTCTTCCCGGTTGCGTAGATGGTAGCGCAACTGACCGGAAATCAGGAGGACGCTGGTTCGAATCCAGCCCGGGGAGCGTAAATTTTTTTCTCGCAATATCACTTTGGGATGGTCCACCAAGCCCGATTGAATTTATAATTCTTCGTTTGAAACTTGTGGACGTTAAAAAATAATTATTTGAAAGTTTGATCTCATTCCTTGCTTTTTCGCCCGAGAACTGACGAGTTGAAGTCGAGAAAATAATTTATTCCGAGAAAGATGGAAACGTCAAAAATTGTTATTCATCTCAAAAACAACAGTGCAGACATAAAAACTGTAAATCTAAAACATGTGTGCGTATTTAAGACAAATACGATAGTATTCATAAATTTTCTATCTTCGAGCTTTCAATTTTCAGTTGGAAAATGTCCATAGTCCCAACTCCCACATCTGGGTTCGAGCGCTCGTCGATTTATCCGGTTCGGACCCTCATTGATGTACCTATGCCCTGAGCTCTAGTAATAATTTATGCGTGTTCCAAGTCACTCAAAAATAAGCAATCATTGCTTGGATTCAAAACACATTGATTCAATTTTTACGATCATTATTCATTTCTGAAGAAAATATTGTCGATCAAGTTTCTTTAATTGGCGATAAATGTATTCAAATGTTCAAATTTCTTCTGCAGGTGATATGAAAAGTTCTGAGTTTGGTAAGGGTTTGAGGCAAAAGAGACCCAGGTCATTAGATTTTGATATAGTAAGTATCCTATTAGTAGATAAATGAAAAAAAATCATGATAATAGTATTGTTCGATTGTTCACGTCTGATATACATTCGTATTTATTCGAGAATCGTCAAAAAAATCGTAGAATTTGAAATTTATGTCAAAATACGATCTCGTTACCCTACGCAGATTTTTGCCCAGTTATACATATTCATATGAAAATAAAATTATTAATAAAAGTTCTTTCTGATATAAGGTGACCTTCATGAGATGTAAGCTTTTTTTGAAGTTTGATGGGGGTGGGGTTACGGTCTGTGCTGGAAAAAAATCCTTTTTTTTTTATTTTATCACACGGATGTACAACATCTCAAGATCATTGTGTAGAAATTTCAGACTGATCGGAGCAAAGCTGACAAAAATATGGAGATTTGAAGAGACGTTGCTCCGCTTAGGTTTCGTATACCCGCTAAACTCTAAAGCGTTCTTCCCGAACTTGCAATTTTCAAAATCAGTGGAGGCTGTCACTCAAAATCTACTAGGTGTATTACGCTAGCGTAACCATTTGACAAGCCCGAGTACTAAACTACATAGGAATTCGTTGCTAATTTGTTGCTATTTTGTGCCGCAAAAATCGATTTTGTTGCTCTATTAGATTCCGAGAAACTACGGTTACGCTAGCGTAATATTACGCTAGCGTAGCCACGTGCCGTATCTCGGTGAATAATGCATTTATCGACATGGAACAATTTGCATAATTTGTTGCTATTTTGTTGCTGAAAGATGTACTCATTAGAAATACTCATACCTCAACCCTTCATAGGGGTTGTACTACCCTACACCCCCAAAATAGCGAAAACCCAAAATATCGGATTTTTTATGGATGGATATTTTGTTGCTAATTTGTTGCTGTTGATTCCAGCCAAAATCGATTTTGTAGCTCTAGCCAATTCCTAGAAACTACGGATACGCTAGCGTAATATTACGCTAGCGTAGCCACGTGCCGTATATCGGTGAATAATGCATTTATCGACATGGAACAATCGGCATAATTTGTTGCTATTTTGTTGCTGAAAGATGTACTCATTAGAAATACTCATACCTCAACCCTTCTTAGGGGTTGTACTACCCTACACCCCCAAAATAGCGAAAACCCAAAATATCGGATTTTTTATGGATGGATATTTTGTTGCTAATTTGTTGCTGTTGATTCCAGCCAAAATCGATTTTGTAGCTCTAGCCAATTCCTAGAAACTACGGATACGCTAGCGTAATATTACGCTAGCGTAACCACATGCCGTATCTCGGTGAATAATTCAATTATCGACATGGAACAATCGGCATTATTTGTTGCTATTTTGTTGCTGAAAGATGTACTCATTAGAAATACTCATACCTCAACCCTTCATAGGGGTTGTACTACCCTACACCCCCAAAATAGCGAAAACCCAAGAAATCAGATTTTTTATGGATGGATAATTTGTTGCTAATTTGTTGCTGTTGATTCCAGCCAAAATCGATTTCGTAGCTTCAGCCAATTCCTAGAAACTACGGATACGCTAGCGTAGCCACATGCCGTATCTGGGTGAATAATGCATTAAGTCACATGAAACAATGGCTATGTTATGTTGCTATTTTGTTGCCGAGAGATGGAATCATTGGAAATACTCGTACTTCAACCCCTCATAGGGGTTGAACTACCCTCAACCCCCAAAACAGCGATAACCCGAAAAATCAAGATTTTTATCAATGGGAATTTGCTGATAATCTGTTGCAATTCATTTGCACCGAATTCCTAAAAACTACCGGATTTGTTGCTGGCTCCCGAAGAGTTATAATGCAACATTACACCCTTAAACAGATTTTTGAATTCGTTACTGGCGATTTATTCAATTTAGATATTGTAGCTGGCTTGAAAATAGCGTTTCGACATTGTTGTCAGTGTTTCAAGAGCTACGAAATCATTTTTATCACGTGACACCAGCTTTTAGATTTTGTTGCTGACGACACATCGAACTTGGATTTTGTTGCTGGCGTAATACTCGCATTTCGAATTAGTTGCTCGGGAAAAACTCGCATTTCGAATTTGTTGCTAGCGATTTGATAGATTTGGATTTTGTTGCTGGCTCTCCAAGAGTTATTATTTAACTTAACACTGATAAAACAGCTTTATGATTTTGTTGCTGGCGATTCATCGCAACTGGATTTTGTTGCTGGCGTAAAACTCGCGTTTCGAATGAGTCGCTTCAGTAAAACTTGCATTTCGAATTTGTTGCTAGCGATATAATGAATTTGGATTTTGCTGCTGGCTCCCAGAGAGTTATTACTCATCATTACACCGGTAGAACAGCTTTACAATTTTGTTGCTGACGATTCATCGCAACTGGATTTTGTTGCTGGCGTAAAACTCGCGTTTCGAATTAGTCGCTTGAGTAAAACTTGCATTTTGAATTTGTTGCTAGCGATATAATGAATTTGGATTTTGTTCCTGGCTCCCATAGACTTATTACTTATCTTTACATCGGTAGAACAGCTTTACGATTTTGTTGCTGGCGATTCATCGCAACAGGATTTTGTTGTTGGCGTAAAACTCGCGTTTCGAATTAGTCGCTTGAGTAAAACTTGCATTTCGAATTTGTTGCTAGCGATATAATGAATTTGAATTTTGTTGCTGTCTCCCAAAGATTTATTACTCATCTTTACACCGTTAGAACAGCTATTCGAATTTGTTGCTAACGATTTGATGAATTAGGATTTTGTTGCTGGCGATTTATCCAATTGGGGTATTGTCACTGGCGTGAAAATCGTGTTTTGAATTTGTTGCTGGCTGCGACAGAGTGTTGATCCAATTTAACACCGATAAAACAGCTTTATGATTCTGTTGCTGGCGATTCATCGCAACAGGATTTTGTTGCTGGCGTAAAACTCGCGTTTTGAATTAGTTGCTCGGGAAAAACTCGCATTTTGAATTTGTTGCTAGCGATTTAATGATTTCGGATTTTGTTGCTGGCGATTTATACAATTAGGATGTTGCCACCGGCGTGAAAATCGCGTTTTGAATTTGTTGCTGGCTCCGAGAGAGCTATTATCCAATTTAACACCGATAAAACAGCTTCATGATTTTGTTGCTGGCGATTCATCGCAACAGGATTTTATTGCTGGCGTAAAACTCGCGTTTCGAATGAGTCGCTTCAGTAAAACTTGCATTTCGAATTTGTTGCTAGCGATATAATGAATTTGGATTTTGTTGCTGGCTCCCAGAGAGTTATTACTCATCATTACACCGGTAGAACATCTTTACAATTTTGTTGCTGGCGATTCATCGCAACTGGATTTTGTTGCTGGCGTAAAACTCGCGTTTCGAATTAGTCGCTTGAGTAAAACTTGCATTTCGAATTTGTTGCTAGCGATATGATGAATTTGGATTTTGTTGCTGGCTCCCATAGACTTATTACTCATCTTTACATCGGTAGAACATCTTTACAATTTTGTTGCTGGCGATTCATCGCAACTGGATTTTGTTGCTGGCGTAAAACTCGCGTTTCGAATTAGTCGCTTGAGTAAAACTTGCATTTCGAATTCGTTGCTAGCGATAAAATGGATCTGGATTTTGTTGCTGACTCATAAAGAGTTATTACCAATCTTTACACCATTGAAACAGCATTTTGAATTTGTTGCTAGCGATTTAATGAATTTGGATTTTGTTGCTGGCGATTCATCCAATTGGGATATTGTCACCGGCGTGAAAATCGCGTTTTGAATTTGTTGCTGGCTCTGAGAGAGTTTCTATCCAATTTAACACCGATAAAACAGCTTTATGATTTTGTTGCTGGCGATTCATCGCAACTGGATTTTGTTCCTGGCGTAAAACTCGCGTTTCGAATTAGTCGCTTGAGTAAAACTTGCATTTCGAATTTGTTGCTAGCGATATAATGGATTTGGATTTTGTTGCTGGCGATTTATCCAATTAGGATATTGTAGCTGGGGTGAAAATCGCCTTTCGAATTAGTTGCTGGCTTTCAAAAAGCTAGGGCTCGATTTTCCCGCGTTGAACCAGTTTTTCTAATTTGTCGAATTTTGAATTCTTTTCTTGCTTAAAACTCACGCAGAGAATCTATTCCTCGCGAGAAACCAATATTCTGAATTTTATGCTGTCAATTCATCGATTTTTGAATTTTTTGTTCACGAATATAATCATCGACAAATCGACGTGTCTTACGAAAAAAGACACATAACTGAATTTGTCCGCGAAGAAAGGCACATATCCGAATCTGTCCGCGAAGAAAGACACAACTCGCAATCTAGCCGCGAAGAAAGACACATAACTGAATCTGGCCGCGAAGAAAGACAGAATTATTCTCCCGTGAATATTAACGGAAAAAGAGTTTAAACCGCAATCGAACTGTCGAAAAGGCTTGTTTTTTTTTGTCATTTATAACCTACTCATTCTGAGCTTTCATTCCATATATTTTTTTACGTCGGGAAATTCTGGGAAGTGCGCCATGTGTCCTTTTCGCGGGAAGACGCGAGATGTGTCTTTTTTCGCGGCTAGATTGCGATATGTGTCTTTCTTCGCGGCTAGATTGCGAGTTGTGTCTTTCTTCGCGGCTAGATTGTGAGTTTTGTCTTTCTTCGCGCGCAGACAAATGGACTCGGATCTGATTTTTAAAACTATCTAGCCAGAGTTGCTGGGAACATCAACTATGGTTGCTATGAAAATAATTCATCAATTCACATTGACTCTCATTGAGTCCCACGTGAGAATTTTTGTTAAGAAAAACACTTGAGCAACGGTTGCTAGGGAAATGATCCACGGATTTTGCTGAAAATTGGACTCCATTGACATCTTCCAGTGTTAGAACGCATGTGTAACTACAAGAAAATCGAAAACTACAAGAAAAAATTTCCAGATTGAACATCTTATATCTCCAATGCCGGTAATGACGAGTCCATGAGTATGTGAAACAATTTAACGTAGCAACTGTGCATGGAGTATAGAAAAAACCGCTGCCAAGTGCCTCAGCAGTATTCTTTCTCAAAGTATTGCAATTGAACCTCAACTTACATTAATCTTCATCCACTTTAAAGTTCGATTTCCACCCCTCTTTGACAAAGCAAAATGAACCTCTAACTCGGTTCCTTCACTCCATAGTAACGGTTGCTAAAGGCGTAAACAACGTTTGCTATGGTAAATGTCAGAGCTTCGATGCTCTCACTTCATAGTCATCAACAGTTCCGAAAATGGACCTCCAACTGAATTTTCCCACTCCCTAGTTACGGTTGCAAGGGATATAAACAGCGGTTGCTAGAGACATCAACAATGGTTTCTACGGAAAATATCTCTTTGATTCTCATAGATTCTCTCAAGTATACAATCCCAAATTAGCATTTCTTATGGATTATATGGGAACTTATCAAAAATACGTTAGCAACGGTTGCTAGAGAAATAAACAACGGATGTTTCTGTAAATCAAACTCAGTTCACACCTTCCCACGACTGGCTCGTGTGCAAACATTTAGGAAGATCAGACCACTCCGTTAAAAGTTATCGCACGACGAAAAAAGTCATGAGAACTTATCAAAAACACGTTAGCAACGGTTGCCATGAAAATAAACAACCGATGGTGCTAAACAACAAACTCTGTTTACATCTTCCGGAGACCAACCTGTGTGCATAATTTAAAGGTAGGACGATCGGACCATTCCTTCGAGAGTTATAGTATGTAAGTACGTACGTACTTACATACAGACATTCTTGGACTTCCATGTTTTTCGACCCGTAGATTTCGAAAATCTAGGTCCCGAAGTCCGATTTCATGGGTCGATTTTTACCCCAATACAAAGCTTTCTCTTTGAGAAAGCAAAAAGAACAACGTAAGGGAGAAATGAGAAATGAGAGTTCTGTGAATTTACTCAAATACAAACGTACGTACGTCAGACACACAGAAATTTCTGGAATTCGATATATTTCGACCCGTATATAACGAATATAAGTGTTCCGCATTTCACAATTTTTAACGGCAGCAAACGATTCGAAACGCCGATTTTACGTGAGCCGAAAACCCGAAACCCGAATTTCACGCGAACAAAAAATTCAAAAATCGATGAATCGACAGCATAAAATTCAAAATAATGGTTTCTCACGGGGAAAAAATTCTCTGCGTGAGTTTTATGCAAGCAAAGAATTCAAAAGTCGATGAATCGACAGTAACAAATTAGAAAAACTGGTTCAACGCGGGAAAATCCAGCCTTAGCTTTTTGAAAGCCAGCAACTAATTCGAAACGCGATTTTTATGCTAGCTACAATATCCTAATTGGATAAATCGCCAGCAACAAAATCCAAATCCATTATATCGCCAGCAACAAAATCATAAAGCTGTTTTATCGGTGTTAAATTGGATAATATTTCTCTCAGAGCCAGCAACAAATTCAAAACGCGATTTTCACGCCGGTGACAATATCCCTATTGGATAGATCGCCAGCAACAATATCCAAATTCATTAAATCGCTAGCAACAAATTCAAAATGCTGTTTCAATGGTGTAAAGATTGGTAATAACTCTTTGTGAGTCAGCAACAAAATCCAGATCCATTTTATCGCTAGCAACAAATTCGAAATGCAAGTTTTACTGAAGCGACTAATTCGAAACGCGAGTTTTACGCCAGCAACAAAACCCTGTTGCGATGAATCGCCAGCAACAAAATCATAAAGCTGTTTTATCGGTGTTAAATTGGATAATAGCTCTCTTGGAGCCAGCAACAAATTCAAAACGCGTTTTTCACGCCGGTGGCAACATCCTAATTGTATAAATCGCCAGCAACAAAATCCGAAATCATTAAATCGCTAGCAACAAATTCAAAATGCGAGTTTTTCCCGAGCAACTAATTCAAAACGCGAGTTTTACGCCAGCAACAAAATCCTGTTGCGATGAATCGCCAGCAACAAAATCATAAAGCTGTTTTATCGGTGTTAAATTGGATAATAACTCTCTCAGAGCCAGCAACAAATTCAAAACGCGATTTTCACGCCGGTGACAATATCCCAATTGGATAGATCGCCAGCAACAATATCCAAATTCATTAAATCGCTAGCAACAAATTCAAAATGCTGTTTCAATGGTGTAAAGATTGGTAATAACTCTTTGTGAGTCAGCAACAAAATCCAGATCCATTTTATCGCTAGCAACAAATTCGAAATGCAAGTTTTACTGAAGCGACTAATTCGAAACGCGAGTTTTACGCCAGCAACAAAACCCTGTTGCGATGAATCGCCAGCAACAAAATCATAAAGCTGTTTTATCGGTGTTAAATTGGATAATAGCTCTCTTGGAGCCAGCAACAAATTCAAAACGCGTTTTTCACGCCGGTGGCAACATCCTAATTGTATAAATCGCCAGCAACAAAATCCGAAATCATTAAATCGCTAGCAACAAATTCAAAATGCGAGTTTTTCCCGAGCAACTAATTCAAAACGCGAGTTTTACGCCAGCAACAAAATCCTGTTGCGATGAATCGCCAGCAACAAAATCATAAAGCTGTTTTATCGGTGTTAAATTGGATAATAACTCTCTCAGAGCCAGCAACAAATTCAAAACGCGATTTTCACGCTGGTGACAATATCCCAATTGGATAGATCGCCAGCAACAATATCCAAATTCATTAAATCGCTAGCAACAAATTCAAAATGCTGTTTCAATGGTGTAAAGATTGGTAATAACTCTTTGTGAGTCAGCAACAAAATCCAGATCCATTTTATCGCTAGCAACAAATTCGAAATGCAAGTTTTACTGAAGCGACTAATTCGAAACGCGAGTTTTACGCCAGCAACAAAACCCTGTTGCGATGAATCGCCAGCAACAAAATCATAAAGCTGTTTTATCGGTGTTAAATTGGATAATAGCTCTCTCGGAGCCAGCAACAAATTCAAAACGCGATTTTCACGCCGGTGGCAACATCCTAATTGTATAAATCGCCAGCAACAAAATCCGAAATCATTAAATCGCTAGCAACAAATTCAAAATGCGAGTTTTTCCCGAGCAACTAATTCAAAACGCGAGTTTTACGCCAGCAACAAAATCCTGTTGCGATGAATCGCCAGCAACAGAATCATAAAGCTGTTTTATCGGTGTTAAGTTAAATAATAACTCTTGGAGAGCCAGCAACAAAATCCAAATCTATCAAATCGCTAGCAACAAATTCGAAATGCGAGTATTACGCCAGCAACAAAATCTAAGTTCGATGAGTCGTCAGCAACAAAATCTAAAAGCTGGTGTCACGTGATAAAAATGATTTCGTAGCTCTTGAAACACTGACAACAATGTCGAAACGCTATTTTCAAGCCAGCTACAATATCTAAATTGAATAAATCGCCAGTAACGAATTCAAAAATCTGTTTAAGGGTGTAATGTTGTATTATAACTCTTCGGGAGCCAGCAACAAATCCGGTAGTTTTTAGGAATTCGGTGCAAATGAATTGCAACAGATTATCAACAAATTTCCCATTGATAAAAATCTTGATTTTTCGGGTTATCGCTGTTTTGGGGGTTGAGGGTAGTTCAACCCCTATGAGGGGTTGAAGTACGAGTATTTCCAATGATTCCATCTCTCGGCAACAAAATAGCAACATAACATAGCCATTGTTTCATGTGACTTAATGCATTATTCACCCAGATACGGCATGTGGCTACGCTAGCGTATCCGTAGTTTCTAGGAATTGGCTGAAGCTACGAAATCGATTTTGGCTGGAATCAACAGCAACAAATTAGCAACAAATTATCCATCCATAAAAAATCTGATTTCTTGGGTTTTCGCTATTTTGGGGGTGTAGGGTAGTACAACCCCTATGAAAGGTTGAGGTATGAGTATTGTCAATGAGTACATATTTTAGCAACAAAATAGCAACAAATAATGCCGATTGTTCCATGTCGATAATTGAATTATTCACCGAGATACGGCATGTGGTTACGCTAGCGTAATATTACGCTAGCGTATCCGTAGTTTCTAGGAATTGGCTAGAGCTACAAAATCGATTTTGGCTGGAATCAACAGCAACAAATTAGCAACAAAATATCCATCCATAAAAAATCCGATATTTTGGGTTTTCGCTATTTTGGGGGTGTAGGGTAGTACAACCCCTAAGAAGGGTTGAGGTATGAGTATTTCTAATGAGTACATCTTTCAGCAACAAAATAGCTACAAATTATGCCGATTGTTCCATGTCGATAAATGCATTATTCACCGAGATACGGCACGTGGCTACGCTAGCGTAATATTACGCTAGCGTAACCGTAGTTTCTCGGAATCTAATAGAGCAACAAAATCGATTTTTGGCTGGAATCAACAGCAACAAATTAGCAACAAAATATCCATCCATAAAAAATCCGATATTTTGGGTTTTCGCTATTTTGGGGGTGTAGGGTAGTACAACCCCTATGAAGGGTTGAGGTATGAGTATTTCTAATGAGTACATCTTTCAGCAACAAAATAGCAACAAATTATGCAAATTGTTCCATGTCGATAAATGCATTATTCACCGAGATACGGCACGTGGCTACGCTAGCGTAATATTACGCTAGCGTAACCGTAGTTTCTCGGAATCTAATAGAGCAACAAAATCGATTTTTGCGGCACAAAATAGCAACAAATTAGCAACAAATTCCCATGTAGTTTAGAACTCGGGCTTGTCAAATGGTTACGCTAGCGTAATACACCTAAATCTACTGAACCAATCCTTTTGAAATTTGGTATGCTATATCTCTACATTATTTGTCAAAAAATGAGGTCGAGTTTTTTTTCAATTTAGCATTACTAGAAGCTGTTTTGCGCGCGTACCGCGCGCGCGGTGACGTATCAGATAATAAAAAAAAAAGAAACAAGCTGACCGCTCTGAATATAGCAACAACCACTGCTGTTTTCGAGACGACCGATCAAAAGCCGAATAAATGTGTTGAATTAATTTGATTGGCCAACGACCTTCAATTCGATACTTTTCGCTATCTCCCTTTTAAGATAGGATTATGAATTTGACAATAACAAATTTGTCTATTTTTAGCGAAAATAGCAGTTCTGACTTCAAAGTTCGGAGAAAAATTGAAAAAAATCGAAAATGGTAAAAATGTTGACGTCATTCTTTAGAGATACATCTCACCTAATTAACGCTTTTTGGTTTTTTCATTTTGGATGATCCAGTGATGAGTTATATCTCCACCGCAAAACATCTTTTTTTGGACGCGCTTCGGAAGGTTTGGTGTTAACGGCTTAATTACTCATATTTTTCATTAAAAATTTTAGGGAAAATTGTTCAAATTTTGTCATACTATGTCTAGTTTGTTTCGATATACTTGCTCCATCAGGAACGCTTAGAAAAACTCGCGATAATATGCATTTTTTCAGATGTACAGACCGACCCCCCCCCCCCTTAATGAACATGAATATTAATGTTCAAAGATTGATCAGAAGGTCATTCTTGAGGACATGAGTCTTAGTACTATTAATAAGTACTAAGCCTCATTATTTCATAGGAATCACGTCATATGGACATTTCAAATTCACCCAATAATTGATACAATTTTTACTGTATGACTAATGCATGATCTTTCATTCACAACGCTCGTTCTCGGCTATAAAAAACAAGTATTTAGAATGATGTGTATGACTTTATGTAGGTATGCTTATAAGTGAACGGATGATCGTTCGTGATTTCGATTTTATAAATTTTGTAAGTAGTTGACAAAATCTATTTATGTAGCAGAAAACGAAGAGCAGTCCGAAGAGGTGGAGTGGAGCTCCACACCCATGCTCGAAATCAAAGGTCAAAATTGTTCTAGAGAGGATGGATTTAAAAGTAAATATATTTTCATCACTTGAGAATTATTGATTTATAGAATTGATGAGAAAATTGACAATAAATTAATACTAAAATTGACGCCTTGGCTGAGTGAAGGAGAATTATCAGATTGACAAGAACTTAAAGGTCTCGTGTCTTTTCAGAAATATAAATAAAAAGACCGGGTGTTCGATTTGGAACCCCAGAACCCAAAAGTTTTTGAGGCTGGTGTTCGCGGGATACTATGATGCCGAAATGTTCGTGAGAACGTGAATGGTTAAGAATTGAGGGAGTGACGGATGAATGTATAAAATTACAAAGTTTATCTAGCTGAATGTTTATACTTGTATCGAAGAGTGTCTCGAGCGCGAAATAGCGACGAAATGATAACGAATACGTGGCGATGCGTGATTAATCACGCCGTCGACGGTTGGCTCGGCCGTCGGTGATTGACGACAACGCTTACGCACAGAATTTGCGTTTTTATCCCAACAATAATAATATGGAGCGTTTCACTCCAACTCTCTGGAGCCGGCGCGCGGACGCTAAAACTTTGCGTTTTCGACTCTATAAGACCAATATCTGAATAATGTGGGATACGATATCTATGTAGTTTTTCTTCAGCTTTCCGATGGTGAATTTAGTTTTCCAAAACTGCCACTTTTCCACAGAATAAGAAACAAAACAGATTACATCTTAAAAATCTATTTTTTTCAATAGTCTAGATCGGAAACTGATATTTTTTGGAACGTGATGATTCTAGAAAACTAAATTCACCATCGGAAAACTAAGAAGAAACTACATGTATGTCGTATCCCATATTGTTTCGATATTGGTCTTATAGAGTCGGAAACGGCATTGAAAACGAGAGGTTCCAGCGACCTCGCGCCGGCTCTGACGTGAAACAACCCTTACTGTTATTTTTCTGAAAATATACGAAACCTTGGCGATTTGACAATTCTCGTTCACTCAGCCAAGGTGTCAATTTATTCAATATCTTGGAATTAAAAATATTGAAAGAAAACATTTATGACGGAGGCCCTATCATTCTCACTTGTCTAGGATATTTCAAACCTGGATTCAGCAAGCCTCAGTGTCGTGAATCCACATTGCCATTCTAAGAAGAGGAAAAGAGATGAAAAACTTCCAAATAAGAAGAAAGCAAAACTCTGGCGGATCAGTTCAGATACTTTAAATAAGGTGACCACTAGCTAATCTTGTCTAATCATATTCTATTCGAACATCCACGTTTTTTGTTATTTGAAGAGTTTCAAGTTCCGTTTAAAGGGCAATGCATGACATTCTTCGACCTTGCATACGCCCGCACATCACTTTCTAAGAATGTCCAACCTCAGATAATCTGTCTAACCATATCTTTTCTCAAACATAAGTTGAAAATAGTATATTTTGCAACTAGTGCATTAAATGCGATTTTACGTACTAGTGTGACAAGCCTGCAAAGCCTGCCTGCAAGTCTGGTCATTTTTCGATCGTAGACCGGGATTAATGAATGTTTTTCAATACTTCACGTCCGCTCATTATTTTTTTTCGAAGTTTTGCAGTCATATTTAAGATTTTTTCAATTAAATCTATCTCTGATATAAAATTAATTTTCTTCGATGAAAATCATAGATTCTCACCCTTAAAAAAATGAAGATGAGCAACCGTCGTGAATCTCCAACTTTCTATATTTTAGCTTGGTCCTGTGGTAACTGATCTTGGAACCAGTAAACCGAGAGAAAAAACGTGTGACAGTCTCTTGGAGGTACCATCCGCCTCTTCTCCCATACGATCCAAGCAGCCGATGAACAAGGAAAATTCGCATAACTTGGGAGAAAACCTTGATGATAACAAGGTATGATTATATACGGAGATACATTTGAGTGGCGTTCTTATCATCGATCAATCAGACCCATACTAGCACCGTACAATCATTTCATAGCTTGTTTTTGCGATATCTCTAACACAATTTGCAACTCGAATTCTCTTCTACGAATTCCGATCTTTTTACGATGAAATTTGGAATCGCTTATTTAGCTCTATCAAGTAACTGAACCGAAATTTGGATAACACAGCCCCACAAAAAAAAAAATTGATGTACCCCGAGGTTTGTCACCACACTCATGGGTTTCTGGGGTCGCTGATTCCGAATCCGGTGTCCGTTTGGTCTAATCAGCTCAGGTTCAAGGTCAATTGAAAGACAAATTTGGAGAAAACTATCAAATCAGAAATGAACAATGGTTTCATACGTTTTTGGGGTTGCTGATTCCGAATCCAGTATTCGTTTGGTCCAATCAGCTCAAGTTCAAGGTCAATTGAAGATCAAATTTGGAGAAAACTATCAGATCAGAAATGAACAAAGGTTTCATACGTTTTTGGGGTCGCTGATTCTGAATCCGGTGTCCGTTTGGTCCAATCAGCTCAGGTTCAAGGTCAATTGAAGGTCAATTTCGTAGAATACTATCAAATCAGAAATGAACAATGGTTTCATACGTTTTTGGGGTCGCTGAACTCGAACCCGAGGTCAATATGATCCCATCAGGTCATGATCAAGGTCATTCCAAGGTCAAAATGAAGAAACCGTCATCGAATCAGGAATGAGCACTGGTCTGGAACGTTTTCTGAGTCTCTGGATTCAAATCCAGGGTCCGTTTGGTTCAATCAGGTCAGGTTCAAGGTCAATTCAAGGTCAAATCAAAGATAAATTTGAAGAAAACTGTCAAATAAGAAAAGGAATAATGGTTTCATACGTTTTTGGGGTCGCTGAATTAGAATTCGGGGTCAGTATGTGTCCATCAAGCCAGTATCAAGGTCATTCCAAGGTCAAAATAAGAAAAAAATCATTGAATTAGAAATAAGCACAGGTCAGAGTTGTAACAGCGAATCATCACTCATACATTCACTGTCTTTTGTGGTATCTCACCCGTTTATCCTGGAAGAATCGTACAAGCGGCTTTCTTTTACGATCCACTCCTTCTTTATTACTTTCTCTCTGTAATGATCAGCAGTAATCAGTCATCATATTCACATCCCATCGGCCCTGGTATCTATTTTCCATCGTCTTTATATCTTGATGGAATCTCTCTCCTTGTTCCTCACTAAACTTCCCTAGATTCACTGGGAAATGATCTACGTGTGAGTGTAAATAGTGCAATTTGGTGCTCATAAAACACCCTAGTTGCTTATAATTTGTTACCAATTGTCCCACTATTTTTTTGTAGTTTTCACTCTTATGATTTCCAAGAAAATTTCCTACAACTTCTTTGAAACTCATCCAGGCTGTTTTTTCCTTCTGAGTCATTGTAGATACGAAGTCAAGATCTTTCATCATTTTTCGTATCTGTGGTCCATCAAAGACGCCTTCAGCTATTTTTTGGTCACTGAGTTTAGGGAATTGTGCTTTCAGATATTTGTAGCATTCTTCTTCTTTATCTAAAGCTTTCACGAATTGCTTCATCGAACCAAGTTTAATGTGGAAAGGTGGAAGCAGTACCTTATTGCGATCAATCAGAGGTTTGTGGACAATGTTTGCAGAACCTTTCAGGAGAGAAGTTCTGTCCGGCCAATTTTTTTTATGTAATGATTGACGTGATCTCTACTGTCCCATAAACACAAAAAACAAGGATATTTCGTGTTTCCAGCTTGTTGTCCTAGCAATATAGTCAAAATTTTGAAATCACCGCAAATAAACCAGTTGTGCTCAGAATACTTTATCGTTTCTAACACGAATTTCAATATATTATATTCTTCTTTCAATACGGTTGAATGCGCTATTGGTATTGAAGCAAATACGTTGGTGTTATGGAGTAATACTGCCTTGAGACTTTGCTTTGAGGAGTCTATAAAAAGTCTCCAATCTGATTTTTCATAGATTCCTGTCTGCAGTTCATTCATTAACCCTTCCACATCATGGCAATATACCAATGAAGGTTCCTGTACCATTGTAAAATATTTCTTGAAATTTTCCTCTCTCTTTCTATAAAATGAGACTCTTGTTTCTCTCGTTAGCCAGTTATGGTGCTTCATAAATGAAGCTAAATACTCTGCTTTATCCTTTGGTAAACCTAAATTTCTGACAAGGTCATTCATTTCTCCTTGATTTATGGTTTTAGGAGTTCTGTCTTTAAATCTGGTTGTGTGGTATTCACTGTTTGCACTCACACTTTCATCATTTGAAGCTTCTTGTTCTTCCTCGTGATCTGTATCATGATCGTCAGGGATTGACATATTGTCTATTGAACTTGCTAGTTCATCATCAATGTCATTTTTTTTTCTACGGCATTTATTAATGTTGGAACGTCAGGATATTGAAGACTCTTGATTTTTTTCTTGTTAACACCTCTTATGTTTGTCATACAAATATAACAATCTTCTTTGCATGATGGTTCTTGCCAACAGGCAGGTTTTATATACTTCAAATTGCCAAATTTTTTTTCGGTATATCTTGTCATCATAATGTAACAGGCAATGCAGATACAGTGTGGAGCCCATCCTTTATTTTGATTACAAACATCGATCTCAAAACAGCCCTTGTACAACTTTTTAATATTCTCTGTGATACGTTTTCTACCAGTTCCAAGTTGATACTTGGCACATACGTAGCAGAATGAGTCAGGATTCTTGTTGCAAGCATGTTCATATAAAGAACTCCCTGCTTTTGTTTTCAATGGAGAAACCGATGTCTCCACTTTCGGAACATTTTTCTGTTTTTTCTGTTTTTTAGGTGTCATAGAATATCATGAAAACCCGCTCGTTAGGGATCCTGGACCGATCGCAGGTGAGTCCACCGTCCTGGGGGTGATAACTCTCATACCTCCCCAGGCCTAAGTATGAGAGCTTTCTGACTTTGACGAGGACAAAGTCAACTCGTCGTCAGATACACTACGGCTTCATACCCTAACGCCCCCCTGCGAGGCAGCGCGCCATCGTTGGCTTCGATACCACGATGGACTGGGAAGCGAATCATTCTACACATCTCCTTCCGGAGCAGTTGTCATCGTTCCCAGTATCCTTCGTGGTAGCAGGTTTTTTATTTTCCATAGAAGGATCGAAGTAACATGGAATTAAGTATTAACCAAAAAAGTGGAGCTTCAGAAAGCTCGCACTACGTGTTATAGTCGCACTCCAACTCGACACTATGCAAGTAGGACCTTGACCACGGTGCGCGATCCATACGAGGGAGACAAGATTTTATGCTCGATTTTTCTGCTTTCTAAGGGAAAACTTGAATTGATTTGGCAGAGCCACTCACGTAGATATGCACACTTTTTCGATTTTATTGATTTAGATCAATGATTCATAAATAAGGTTTGAAAATGAACATGTGCATCAATTAGGGGGCGTGACAGCGCCCAGTAAGACCAATGTTAATTTCTAATAAAATGTTTTTCTCCTTATTTTTATCTAGAAATGACCTTCACCTTGATTCTATAGAGTTGAATAAACTTCGAATTCGAATTCAGTGTTCCCGAAAACGTCTAAGAGTAGTACTCTCAGATTAGTGCTGTTTATGTGTTTTTTTCTAATCTTGACCTTGATATGACATTGAACCTGGCTTTGTTCGACCAATTGGACCCCGGGTTAGAATTCAGTGACCCCAAAAACGTTCCAGACCAGTGCTCATTCCTGATTCGATGACGGTTTCTTCATTTTGACCTCGGAATGACCTTGATCATGATCTGATGGGATCATATTGACCTCGGGTTCGAGTTCAGCGACCCCAAAAACGTATGAAACCATTGTTCATTTCTGATTTGATAATATTCTCCAAATTTGACCTTCAATTGACATTGAACCTGAGCTGATTGGACCAAACGGAAACCGGATTCGGAATCAGCGACCCCAAAAACGTATGAAACCTCTGTTCATTTCTGATTTGATAGTTTTCTCCAAATTTGACCTTCAATTGACATTGAACCTGAGCTGATTGGACCAAACGGAAACCGGATTCGGAATCAGCGACCCCAAATACGTATGAAACCTCTGTTCATTTCTGATTTGATAGTTTTCTCCAAATTTGACCTTCAATTGACCTTGAACCTGAGCTGATTGGACCAAACGGACACCGGATTCGGAATCAGCGACCCCAGAAACCCATGAGTGTGGTGAGAAACCCCGGGGTACATCAAGTTTTTTTTTTGAGGGCTGTGTAATTTAATGATTTCATAATCGTTTTCAATTTTTCACGTGAGACCGGATGTTATGAATGTTTTTTCTCAATACTTTACGCCCGCGCTTTATTTTTTTCCCCAAGTTTTGCAGTAAAATTGAAGATTATTTTTAATAAAATCTGTCTGACATTGAATTGTTCTTCTTCAAATGAAAATCATAGATTGTGACCCTTCAAAAAAATAAACACGAACAACCGTCATAAATCTCCAATCACTTTTTTTTTTAGGTTTGTCCAGTGGAAACTGATCATCAAACCAGTAAAGCAAGTGAAGAAGTGTGTAAAAGTCTCTCAAAGGTACCGATCGCCTTCTCTGCCATATCATCTAAGCAGCTGATGATCGACGAGAATCATTCTCATAATATGGGAGAAAATCTTGATGGGACTAATGCAGGAAACGAGGTATGATTGTATACGAATGTACATGTGAATGGCGTTTTTATTATTCATCAATCATTTTTCTTCATAATGACGATTTGTTGAAATTTCTATAGCATTCGGTCTATTTTTCATTTTTTCGTCTCTATCTTTTCGTTCGATTGATTGTCAATCTCTGACCAGAGTATGGGTCCACTACACCTTTACCGATTCTTCATAGAATACTTCGTATCGCATAATACCTTCATTTTTTTTTAACAATTAACATTCTTTTATTTTTTAAGTTTACACTCGAGTACACTGTTTGATCGAAATCCAACCTCACGCTGGATTCCGTGTTTTAGAAATTGAATAGTATATTTTGCAACTAGTGCATTAAATGCGATTTTACGTACTAGTGTGACAAGCCTGCAAGAGTCATCGGCGAAGCCGGCGATCGAGTGCTAGGTGGTCACACGAGTGCATGGAATCGTATTTCACGAGTTGTATACAATATTTTATGGTAAAGTGATCAAACGCGAATTTCACGCATCGATTTGAGTGCGTAAAATTGCATTTAAGACCTCGATAATCAATGCGTAAAATGAGCGTTTATGATCACATATACCATAAAGATTTTTAAGGTCAACACAAGACCTTCAACGTCTAAAATTACAATAATACTTCCTAAATGATGAGTTTTGTCCGGGACGTCGAAAAGTTCAGGCGCGCATGTGTGTCATGGTTATGAACTTTGAGAAAATGGAGCCGAGTGAAAGTAAAGTGTACATGTCTTCCGAATTTCGGATAAAAAAAGTTCAAACAGATTGAAGAGAAAAGTTGGAAGTAGTAAGTGCAAACACGAAAAAGTAAAATAAAACAAATAAAACATTTTAAAATAATGATGCGTGGGCGTTGAATATGGGAATCAAAACTTTTATCACGCCGTGACAACCTTAAATTAATGGGAAAAAACTATTAATGCATGTTATGGAAAAAATTCCGATCTGAATCTGAAAAATAACCCATATCCTAAAAATTACACACTCTTGCCAAATTTTCCGAACTTCACGACCAGTTCAAAATGTAGCTTCCTCACATCTCATTTTTTTCACATCATTTTTCATGTTTTTTTGTCACTTTTAAAGTTTCAGAAAGCGTTTAACCCGTTAAGCACCCACTGGGTCCAGGAGACCCAGCCAAACTTTCAAATGATGTACCGTCTAACGATCACGTTGAAACCTTAATGTCAGCATCATCTATTATAGTTTGAGGGTACTAGAGTAGGCCCGCGTAGTCTCCGATTCCCGCCGAAACGTTTAGTAGTGCCCACGTGCTGATCGGCGCAACATCTTTTTTCTCGAAAAATTTTTTTTTCAGGAGGCCTTCATAAAATTATTTTTATCGTAAACTACAATACTTAATACGCTTTCACTGTAAATTTCAAGTCAAAATATGAAAAAACAAAAAAGTTATGAATTTTTGAAAAAAACATCGATTTTTCCTCATTAATTTTTCAACGCTTATTTTCGATCATTAAAAAATTAAAATTGACAATAATTCCTATGCGGCTCTCTCAAACAATGTTTGAACTGTATTTTAAAAATATCCCCAAGTCATTATATGCATAGGGAAAAAATTTATCAGCATTTTTCATGCTCGGGTCCGCTGGACCCATGTAGGTGTTTTACGTAATTTTTCGGAAGTGGGTGCTCAACGGGTTAAAAGGCAATGCATGAGATTATTTAACCCAAAATATGCCCACACGACACTTTCCAAAAATTTCGAATCTCTTAATATATCCCGTCAAATCATACTTTCAAAACATCATTTTGGATGATTATTATTGACGAAATTTCCCCGAAAATTCGCAAGATTAACTCATGATTTTAATCAACAGAAAATACTCCCAAACATGATTTCTCGGGTTTTTAATCGAAGATTATGAATACGCTCAGGCACCCCTTTGATCTCTCGGAATAGATTTCCAGTAAATTCAATTCTTGATAGTCTTTGAATAACATTCATTCGGCTTTACACTCGAAGAGTTTTATTATGATCTTATGATCCGTTTACCTCGCCTCCCCTCCAATCTACTGTTTTCCAACTCATGACTAGTTAAAATTGTATAACTCTTTCTCGATTCGTCAAACCACATTTTTCTCAAAAAATGATCTTTTTTCATTTTGAAAGTTTCAAAACATATTTCATGGGCCACCCACGATATTATTTGGTATTAAATATGCCTACAAATTAATTTTCCCGAATGTTGAACCTCAGTACCTGGAAGAACTCGGGCTTCTCTTCCGATCTGTCGAAACAGATTCCCATTATATTTACTCCTTAGTTTTTGAGTGACATCCATACCCGGTAACATGAAAATAATTGTTTTTTCGATCTTCACTCCCCCGCCTCATGACTTCGTTTCTATGCCCTGAAAAAATTCATTTAAATTTCTTTTCGAGACATAGTTTCACCGGAGGGGGAATGCAGTAATTTCCTCTCATCTCTCTCTCTCTCTCTCTCTCTCTCTCTCTCTCTCTCTCTCTCTCTCTCTCTCTCTCTCTCTCTCTCTCTCTCTCTCTTTCATTTTGAAGCTACTTATTAAAAACTAATGTTTTGTCTGGTCATTTTTCGATCGTAGACCGGGATTAATGAATGTTTTTCAATACTTCACGTCCGCTCATTATTTTTTTTCGAAGTTTTGCAGTGATATTTAAGATTTTTTCCAATTAAATCTATCTCTGATATAAAATTAATTTTCTTCGATGAAAATCATAGATTCTCACCCTTAAAAAAAATGAAGATGAGCAACCGTCGTGAATCTCCAACTTTCTATATTTTAGCTTGATCCAGTGGTAACTGATCTTGGAACCAGTAAACCGAGAGAAAAAACGTGTGACAGTCTCTTGGAGGTACCATCCGCCTCTTCTCCCATACAATCCAAGCAGCCGATTCATCGTTGTTCAAACGAGAAAAATTCGCATAACTTGGGAGAAAACCTTGATGATAACAAGGTATGATTATTCACTCCACCGCCTCATGACTTCGCTTCTATGCCCCGAAAAAATTCATTTAAATTTCTTTTCGAGACATAGTTTCACCGGAGGGGGAATGCAGTAATTTCCTCTCATCTCTCTCTCTCTCTCTCTCTCTCTCTCTCTCTCTCTTTCATTTTGAAGCTACTCATTAAAAACTAATGTTTTTACCATTCATCATTGTTCCCTTTAGTTTGTTCCTGACGAAACCCAGGAATCTGAAGACCATGAAGGATCTTTTAAAGAAGTACAGACATCTGAAGACTCTGAAGAATCATTTGATGAAGTCCAGACATCTTGTGATGGAGTTGGAATGACCAAAAGTGTACGTGCATTCATTTGTATATCTACCTTTTTATGCGGCCCGTATTTACACGTATAGGCGTTTGCCAGGGAATCGTGGATTCCACCCCCTTAATAAAAACCGCTGCGAACTACATTAACAGAATGGTTTATCAAAGAGGCTTCGGTTGAAAAACGGTTGCCATGTGAAAATGAGAATCTTGCGTCTTTCGTCACCGTCAAATGAACTGGAACTTAGATGAATGAATGAATGAATTAATGAAATGAACTGAGTGAACATTTGAACATTTGAATTTTGGATATAGTAAGAAGTTCGTAGAAAATGAACTTAGGTTCTGAAGGCTCCAATTAAAAAGTTTTGGAAAATGAGCGGTTTGGAAAAAGAAATAGTAGTACAAGTAGAGAAAATGTAGGAAAAATGTAAATAATGAAGAACACAAAAAGCATCAGTGAGAAATTTGAATACGTAATTTAAATATTGTGTAAATGATCGATCTTTGAGGGCCAATCCCAGAGTGAAGTGGAAAAAACCGCTAGCTGCTGTCGAAGGTTGATCCAGAGTTTGAGGATCTTTGTTGTTTTGTACCCAAAATCAGATGTTCTTGACTTGAAGAAACTTCTTCCTGTAGAAGTCCGGTCATTTTTCGATCGTAGACCGGGATTAATGAATGTTTTTCAATACTTCACGTTCGCTCATTATTTTTTTTCGAAGTTTTGCAGTGATATTTAAGATTTTTTCCAATTAAATCTATCTCTGATATGAAATTAATTTTCTTCGATGAAAATCATAGATTCTCACCCTTAAAAAAAATGAAGATGAGCAACCGTCGTGAATCTCCAACTTTCTATATTTTAGCTTGATCCAGTGGTAACTGATCTTGGAACCAGTAGACCGAGAAAAAAAACGTGTGACAGTCTCTTGGAGGTACCATCCGCCTCTTCTCCCATACAATCCAAGCAGCCGATTCATCGTTGTTCAAACGAGAAAAATTCGCATAACTTGGGAGAAAACCTTGATGATAACAAGGTATGATTATTCACTCCACCGCCTCATGACTTCGCTTCTATGCCCCGAAAAAATTCATTTAAATTTCTTTTCGAGACATAGTTTCACCGGAGGGGGAATGCAGTAATTTCCTCTCATCTCTTTCTCTCTCTCTCTCTCTCTCTCTCTTTCATTTTAAAGCTACTCATTAAAAACTAATGTTTTTACCATTCATCATTGTTCCCTTTAAACGACGAATAAATTCATTTTTTAATCGGGCTTGGTGGACTATCCTGAAGTGATATTGCGAGAAAAAAATTCCACGCTCCCCGGGCTGGATTCGAACCAGCGTCCTCCTGATCTCCGGTCAGTTGCGATATCCACTACGCTACCGGGAAGACGGCAGCTCACCACATCCCTGGAGCATGAATTCTACTTCGGTAGTAAGTAAAATACTACTTCGGGTGAAAAGATGTAGTAGCCCAATAGGTTGGGCTGGGGGCAAGGGGAGGGTGGGGGGGGGAAATAGGTAAAAAGGGAATCTGCAATAATACGATCGGACCTTGATCGTGCAGATTCAAGCGATCGAATTCGATCGTGTATATAGGTGATATTGCGAGAAAATGAATTCATGCTCCAGGGATGTGGTGAGCTGCCGTCTTCCCGGTAGCGTAGTGGATATCGCAACTGACCGGAGATCAGGAGGACGCTGGTTCGAATCCAGCCCGGGGAGCGTGGAATTTTTTTCTCGCAATATCACTTCAGGATAGTCCACCAAGCCCGATTAAAAAATGAATTTATTCGTCGTTTGAAAACATGTGGACGTTAAAAATAATTAATTGTTCCCTTTAGTTTGTTCCTGACGAAACCCAGGAATCTGAAGACCATGAAGGATCTTTCGAAGAAGTACAGACATCTGAAGACTCTGAAGGATCATATGATGAAGTCCAGACATCTTGTGATGGAGTTGGAATGACCAAAAGTGTACGTGCATTCATTTGTATATCTACCTTTTTATGCGGCCCGTATTTACACGTATAGGCGTTTGCCAGGGAATCGTGAATTCTACCCCCTTAATAAAAACCGCTACGAACTACATTAACAGAATGGTTTATCAAAGAGGCTTCGGTTGAAAAACGGTTGCCATGTGAAAATGAGAATCTTGCGTCTTTCGTCACCGTCAAATGAACTGGAACTTATATTTCAAACTACCTACACGGAGAAACAAATCAAGCGATAGTCCCGTGATAGTTTGCCCCGCATTATTACCAGGCGAACTCGCAGAGAAATATCGGTGCGATGCATGGGACTAGACCAGCGCCACCTAGCGAAAATCGGTTCGGATGGTTCGAAGCGATAGTTCCGAGCAGCGACCGGGAATATCCCGGGTGTTCCAAGGAATTAATTTGGCAGTCTCGATGCCGCGCACAGCTGACCACGCATACACACGCTGTAGTAGGTTATGTTAACCTCCCAAATCCAAAATCCACCGTAACATCCCGTGCGCGCAAAATAAATAACGCTTGGGACTATACTATAAGAAAATAAGATATTTTCATGAACTCGCACCAATGTCTGATTTTAAAATCTAATTGCTTAGAAGGGTGATCTATATGAAACTGACGATGAATGCTGCCTAGATTTCTGTGGGGAAAGTTATTAAAAAAATTCATTAATGTGCGAAAACTAGGTTTTTTAGTTGTAGCTCAGCGAGTGTTTGTTGTAGGAAAAATAAGTTCGTATAAAAGTTATAGACGCTGACTAGACGAACAAAATGAGCCATCGCAAGTGTGGATTCGACCAATAGTTTATCAACAAATTGAGGAAAACCCTCGGAAAAGCCTACTTTTCGAGTATTTTTTATTTCCCGGAATTCATTGAGGAAATATATGTATAGAATGTAGAGCATTAGTAATGTTTTGTTGCGCTACCCCAAATTAAAAAAAAAACATCAAAATCGAACGATTAGGGCTGGAGAAATGAACAATTTTTCGCGCGACCCGAATTTGAAGCGCGTGGTCGAGCTAGCGGCCGCTTGCTGTCTGCCGCTCCCCCTCCCCGCCGACTGGTGCGGCTTTGCCGAGGGTTTTCCTCAATTTGTTGATAAACTATTGGTCGAATCAACACTTGCGACAGCTCATTTTGTTCGTCTAGTCAGCGTCTACAACTTTTATGGGAACTTATTTTTCCTACAACAAACACTCGCTGAGCTACAACCAAAAAACTTTGTTTGCGCACATTAATGAATTTTTTTAATAACTTTCCCCACGGAAATCTAGGCAGCATTCATCGTCAGTTTCATATAAATCACTCTCTCTAAGCAATTAGATTTTAAAATCAGACATTGGTGCGAGTTCATGAAACGGGGGTATTTCGGTCTTATTTTCTTATACTACTAGTGCCGGAACAATCGCAGGGTGGCGCTGAGATAGCCACTCACATATGTTAGGTATATTCCCGTGTAAGAACTTGCGCTCGTGACATCAAAACAATTTCAATGGAAAATACAAAAAACCTATGTTGTGTGAACTCAAAAGGACTACAAATGAACTTTCTTTTGATATTTATTTATTCTATTTGCAACGGTTGCTAGGGACGTTGTGACGTCGATATTCGCGGGGAAAATTCCTCGCGCCCCGTATCCGCCACGTGTTCTTAATCCTCACAATCAATTTCAAAGAGGGGGCTCGCCGGGCTTGTTTCCACCGGGGCGTGGACACGAGAATTGGTTGCAGCTACTTCGCTCGAACCCACACACCTCAATCCACACACATACCCAGACACCCGCACGCGGCTTCGGGACAACATCCGATCCGCGCGCGCTCGCCCCCAGAAGGGAGGCAATGGCTCTCGGAGCTCCCGAGAATCGCTTCGTGCAGTTGGGTGGATATTCAATTCACGAGTACGCGTGCGCGGCGCCGATGTGCCGCGAGTCCACCACTAACCCGCGCCAATACAGCGGCGGTCCGGTAAACGGCCGTTCGCGCTCTTTCTCGCGCGTCGCCAACCGTCCCGCGACTCCGTTCGCGCGACGCGTAATCACTCGTACTATGCCCGCCAAATATCAACCGTCTCTCTCTCTCTCTCTCTCTCACACACGCGCGAGCGCGGCGCCGCTGCACCGCGAAACCACCACTACAACTCGACCGAGTATGGCCGACACCTGAGCGGCGGCCTGCTCCACGCCCGAAAACTCTCTCTCTTTCACACACCCGCTCGCGCGGTGCCGCTGCACCGCGAAACCGAGGAGTCGTTTGCGCCTTTTCCCGCGAGTCGCCAACCGTCCCGCGACTCCGTTCGCGCGACCCGCACTCACTCATTCTGCGCACACAAAACCGGCCGTCTCTCTATCTCTCTCACACGCGCGCGCGCGACACCGCTGCGCCGTGGAGTCGACGAGTCGTCGCGCCCTTTTCGCACGCCGCCACTGACTCGGC
Source organism: Aphelinus atriplicis (assembly GCA_020882685.1). Lineage (NCBI taxonomy): Eukaryota > Metazoa > Arthropoda > Insecta > Hymenoptera > Aphelinidae > Aphelinus > Aphelinus atriplicis. The sequence continues at coordinate 30,755,025 of CM037074.1, read as the reverse complement.
GAGCCGGTCCGCGCCCAACAAGCTATTTCTCTCTTTTGCACACACACACAGATATTGCGCACGGATATCACCGATACGTCGCGCGTCGCCCGCAGAGCGGCGATTTCTCACCATACAGATACACACACGCACACACAGCTCTCCTTCTCTCTCTCTCTTAGACACGTGCGCGGCGCCGATGCGCCGCGAGGCCACCACTAACACACGTCGCGGCGCCGAGGAACTCGTCGTGTCCGCGGAGAAACGCGCCCCGTCTGGCACCGGGATGTGATGGTCGTCGTCGGACGATTCCACCAGCTGCCGCCTGCCTTTCACGGCCCCGGTCCTTCGTTCGCGTCGCTTCTCTCGTCCGCGCGCCACCGACTTCTCTCTAACCGCCGCGTTCCGCGAACGGCAACAAAGCGCGCGAGCTCGCCCGGCAACGGCTCTGCCGCCACGCACGATCGAATATTCCTCTGGCCGCCAAACTGCCTCGTGTCGACCGCCGCGCACTCCGTGCGCCGTCGCCGTTTCACCGCCGCCTCGCTGATCCGCTGATCAGGAAGCCGATCCGCTCGCGCCGCGCGCCCGCGAAACCGACTCGAGAGCACTTGCCGCGTCGATCACTGCTCCCACCTGACTCGACCGCTCGACCCCAACTTCAGCGGCTCGTCCTCTCGTACGGCTGCGGGGCTCTTCCTCTCGTACAGCTCGTCCTCTCGTGGCTGCGCGGCACCAGGTCTCGTGGACGTCCTCTCGTTCGGCGGGCTAGTCGTCTCGGAAGCGAACTGCTTGGCTGGCTCGTCGAACGCCGAATGCGTCCGCGCGCGCTCTCGCTCGCCAGCGCCGGCTCCGTGCGGTGCGCGCGCACCCTCCACTACAACCGTCCGCCGCGATACGGCCGCTCGCGACTCGACAACACGCGACAGCCCGATTTCTCGCGCGTCCGCGGCCCCATCGCCATTTCCACGTTACAGACCCCCCTCCCCTAGACCCTAGACCGAAAATAGTTTTCCGCGACGACCCCGTCCCTGAAAGCCATTTTTGGTATAAACTTTTCCGCTTACTCAACCCGAAGGGAGTAAGCCACCACTACACGCTCCGCCAATCCTTCTCCAAATCCGACCACCACTATCCACCGAAGTCTACCCTCACGAAGTTAGCCACCGTGCTAACGACGAAGCCCGTAAATATCCCGAAGGATCGCCTCCCGAACCTCCGGCGCGAGGCCTCGCAGGTCGTCCAGTAATCGCAACGTCTCCTGCAAGCGCCCGGTCGCGGGCGCAGGGGCTCTACCGCCGGCGGGCAACACTGCCATTTCCATCCGCGCTTGTTCGTCACGCCCCTGGGCGGCCAACTCGCGGTCGTGCCTCTCCTGCGCTCGGTGTTGTTCTTCCACCTGGCGCTGCCGCCTTTCCTGCTCATACTGCTGTATGGCCGCCACCTCTCTCCGCACGCGCTCTTCCCCCAGACGCTGCGCCTCCACGCGTTGTCGTTCAAGTCGATCCAGCTCCTGGAGCTCAAGCCGCTCTCGCTCAAGGCTCCGACACCGCATCTCCTCGAATTCTCTCTCCAGGCGCTCCGCTTGCCGCCGGCTTGCCTCAATCGCACCAACATCTGACCCGCCACTATGACCTAGCCGTCCCGTTCCTTGGTCTGCGTGCCGGCGAGCCGCTTCCTCTCGCTGCTCACGCTCCCACTCCGCGGCGAACTGCTGCTCCCGCCACCGTTGATGTGGCTCGCTGCAGCGCGGGCACGAACGAAGATCTTGCCCGTGGCGGCCGCAATTCCGGCAGTAGCTCCGCACCTTGGGCCGTGGACAATCGGCGTGCTGGTGGCCTGGTTGCCAACAATTAAAACAGGTGCGATGGGGTGGGTCGAGCGCGTCGACGGTGGGGATCGCCACCAACTCTCCAAACAGGATCCCTCTCCGAATCACCGCTCGCGTCGAGCGTCCTCCGCTAGGCTGCCAGCTCTCCTCGATGTTCCTCCAGTGCTCCTGGCGCGGTCGTCGGGTGGGCGGACCGGCCTCTTCCTCGGATATCGGCGACAGCCGAGCCCCGACGTAATCGTCCGCCGTCAATTGCCGATTGGGGTTGTAAGGCTTTGCCTTACGACGCCGGCGCCTTCCTGCCGTCCGGCCCGCTGTTTGGCCCGGCGCGCTGGTCTTGGCTGTTTCCTGCGAGGGCTCATGGGACGTGGTCTGCCTCTCCATCGGCCGCTAACCGTCTGAGTCCCACGACTCTTCATCGTGCCGGATGGGGGTACACGAGATGGGCACCATTCCTGGCACCTGGGGTGGCGGTGGCGGCTGCAGGTACGCGGCCAGCTCCTGCTGAGCGCGGCGACTGCCGATTTCCAAAACATCGGCCGGATCGGCCAGGGATCCGCCGGGGGTCGCCGGGTGGCCTGAGCCATCAACGGCGGACGACGTCGCGGCCGTTTTCTGCCGCTTGGCCTGCTCCATCCTCTCCAGGGATTTCTGGAAGCGGTAACGGTCCTCCCGGATCCGCCGGTTTTCCTGCAGCTCCTGCCACTGCCGCTCTTTCCGATCGGCCTCTGCCAGCACCTCTTCGAGGAAGTCCCTTGGCGAAGTGGTTCTCGTGGCCCCGTCAACGCCGGAACGGCCCGCGGCGACACGGTCGGTCACCGTGGGGCGCAGGACCAAAACGTGGTGCTCCGCGTCGGATTCTCCCGCTTCCACCAAGCCGCGCTTCTCAGCCCAGACCCAGGGGTCGACGGCGTCTCCCTTGGCCACGCCCTCTCTCTCCTCGTCGCTCTCCACGCAGTCGGCCCAATTCAGCGGGGGCTCGTCGTGCGTCTTTGCGGATTCCGACTGATCGGGCTCCTCGATCTCGACGATGGAGGCGGGCGACAGGATGATCATCGCCGCCACCTCCCCGATCACGTCGTCCAAACTGCTGCGTTCGGTGCTCTCGGCTACCGTGTCGCCCGACGTCGCCTCCACTGTTGGTGTCACTTCCTCGATCTCGTCGTGCTCCTCGGACATCGTCGCTGCTGCAAAAGATTCAACACATGAGACTGTATCACGGACAGTGCGGGGAGGGACAAACCGTTTCAGCTGTTGAATCGCAACTTTAGTTAGCCGTCGATTCGAGCCCGCCCCCTGTCCAAGAATATACACGGTAGGCGATTTTACTTCCACGATTTCATACGGGCCCTCGTATTTCTCTGCCAGCTTGGCGGAGAACTTTTTCTCTCCACTCGACAGTACATGAACCTTCCGAAGTACCCTATCTCCAACCTGAAAGCGCACGTCTTTCCGCCCCTTATTATAATATCTCGCCTGTCTCTCTCGCGCGTCACTTGCATATTTTTGCACCAAGTCCCGTAGCGCCTCCAAACGTTTCAATCGGTCGATCCAAACGTTTGGATCCAGCTTCACGAGCGTGCGCTCGCCTTCCACCACTCGTCTCAAACTCACCACTGGTCGCGGATTCCTACCGAAATTCAAAAATGCGGGCGAGACTCTTGTCGAGGTCTGCACCGCTGTGTTGAACGCGTGTCGGAACTCATGCACGTGCGCGTCCCACGTGCGATGATCACTACCCACGAACATCGCGATCATCGTTTTTAATGTTCGATTAACCCGCTCGACCGGATTCGCCTGCGGATGATACGGCGGAGTCGTCACGTGACGCACGCCGTATTCTTTCAACAAATCATTGAGATGTTTGTTATCGAATTCCCGACCGTTATCGCTCAGGAAACACTCCGGCGTTTCCCACCGAAATAAAATCAACTCCTCGAACGCTTTTGCCACCGACTTTCCATCCGCTCGACGCAGGGGTTTCACCTCGATCCATCGCGTGAACAAATCTTGAAATACGATCAAGTATTTGTGCTGCGACTTACTCGGGGGAAACTCCATGCAGTCCGCCGCCACCACTGACCACGGTCGCTCCACCACTCGATTCCCCATCAGCCCTTGCGCGCCGGCCTGCGACGGTTTATACTTTTGGCATTGTTCGCACGATCGCACGAATTTTAACGTGTCGTAGTACGCACCCCGCCAATAATACTCTCTCGCGATGCGATCGTAGGTCTTTTCGATACCTAAATGTCCCGACGATGGCATGCAATGCGCGTCGCGCAGAATTTTCTCCCGATACTCCTCGGGCACCACTAACCGCCAGCTCTCTTCCCGACTCGTAACCGGATCAAGCAATGGATCCTCGCGATATCGATATAAATTTCCCTCTTCGACCCTCCACTCCGTATATCTCTCCGGGAACTTTTCAACATTTTCTCGCTGCTTGAGATAATCCGCGTCTTGGATTAGCTCAAACCCCGCCACTTCTTCTTCCTCTAACTCGTGCATTCGCGACAGCGCGTCGGGTACTTTATTGAGCGCGCCCTTTCGATGAAGGATTTCAAAATCCCAGTGTTGCATCTCGAGGGCCCATCTCGCGAGGCGACCCGTCGAATCCTTCAAATTATGCAGCCACCGAAGCGCCGAGTGATCCGTTATCACGGTGAAATGGTACCCCTCGAGGTACGGCCTCAATTTACGCACCGCCCAATGCACCGCCAAGCATTCCTTCTCCGTAGTCGTGTAGTTTTTCTCTGCCGGATTTAACGCGCGACTCACGTACACGATCGGATGCTCCCCATCGTCCCCCTCCTGCGTTAACACGGCCCCAATCGCGTAATCACTTGCGTCGCATTGTACCGTGAACGGCTTGCTAAAATCGGGCCTCGCGAGCACCGGCGCTGACACGAGGGCCCGCTTTAACGCCTCAAACGACTCCTGTTGCTCTTCGCTCCACTCCCACTTCTGCCCCTTCCGCAAGAGTTTCAACATTGGTAACTTCAATTCAGTTACGTTTTCGATGAACCGCGCGTACCAGCCCACCATACCGAGGAACCGGCGCAGCTGTCTTACGGTTCTCGGCGCCTCGTAATTTACCACCGGCGCCACGCGATCTGGATCGGGCCGGAGGCCCTGATGATCCAACAAAAAACCCAAAAACGTGACCTGCGAGCAGCAGAACTCGCATTTATCGCGGTTCACCACTAAACCGGCCTCCACTAACCTCTTCAACACGCGCTCGAGCCAATACAAATGCTCCTCGAACGTTTCGGTGACGATGATTAAATCGTCCAAGTACCCGAAAACGAATGGTTCAAACGCAGGACCGAACAACTTGTCGATCAAGCGTTGGAATGTTCGCGGCGCATTCGTTAACCCAAACGGAAGCCGCTTAAACTGCCACAGCCCCGAGCCTGGTACGCTAAAGGCGGTATACTTCCGACTTCGCTTGGACATGGGCACCTGATGATACGCGGCCTTTAAATCGACTTTTGAGATGAAACGGCCGGGCCGCAATCGATCCAGGATCGTATCCATGTTCGGCATCGGGTATTCATCTTTTACCGTGACTTTATTTATATCGCGATAATCGATGCAAAACCGGAAAGTACCGTCCGGCTTACGAATCATTACCGGCGCGCTCGTGTAATCGCTCGCACTCTGCTCAATAATACCCTCATTCCACATCCTCTCTACCTCTTCCACCGCATGTTTCTGCATAATCGGCGACATCCGCCGCGGCTTATGCCGAATCGGACGATGATCGGTCATCTCCATATCGTGCTCGATTAACGTCGTCAAACCTACGCCACTACTCATCTTCTTCAACACGCGGTTTACTACCTCATCCACCCGCGCTCTCTGATTATCCGAGACTTCCGACAAGCCCGCGCATTCGCCAAAAATTCTCACGTCCTGTTCCTCCCCGTTGAGAAACGAGCGCCACTCTCCTTCGTGAACACGCCACAGTTTTCTCTTATTTCGCACGTCTAAATCGAATGCGTCCGCGAAATCCTGGCCCAACAGCAAATCGTGGGCTGAATCCGGCATACACGCGAACTTAATAACATGCGCCGCGCCGTCGATTTCGAGCATCATTTTAAGCCACCCGATCGACTGACTCACGTTATTTTTCCGATAGCTCCCGATTAAGCCACCACTTCCTTCCACTCTATCTCTAAACAGATCGATCACGCGGGGACCCGCAATCGATAATGTCGCACCGCCATCCACCAACGCTTTCATCTCCTCTCGCGCCAACACGATACGAAGATACGGTCGATTGTCTTTCTTCAACGCGCAAACTTCGGCATCGAGACCTGGTGGGACCATTCCCCCCAGCGGATTGACGCTTTCCACCACTACACTCTTCTCCTCCTCTCTTCCCTCACACTCTCTCATACTACTCTCTTGGGTCTCGCTCGAGCGGCATTTGGGTTCCAATGCCCATTTTCCCGCACTGGCTCCCGTGTCGCCCGACTTTCCCCTCCCCTGCTTTCCACTCTCTCCCTCTTTCAACAACTCATCGACCACCTCTTCGATCATCGGCAGTTTTTCGAAGTGGCTACTTTCTTCGACCCTCTGCCGATGTTCCCGCACGATCTTATTGATCATCTCTCGCGAAAATTCCCCTTCACTCAAAATCGGAATTCCGTTACGCACAAATTCACTATCTTCGAAACGAACGGCTCCCAAGCCTCGCTTTCGGAGTTTTTGTTGAACCGATTCGCTCGTCTCTTCCCTCTCATCACACACTTTCTCCTCCTCTGACTCTCTCGCTTCCGGGGGGACCGCCGGTGGACTATCCGAATTTACACCGCCCCCCCTTTCGCGTTTCCCGACGCGTTGCGCGAGAAATCACAATCGATACACGTCCACACGGTGTACCCTATTTTCCCACAACCCTGGCAAACTTCCTCCACTACTTTTCCGTTCGGACAGTCCCGCGCCATGTGTCCCGACTTTCTACACCGATAGCATTCGAGGTCCGGACACTGACTCGCACGATGTCCGGCCTGCTGGCATTTGAAGCAGACACCCACAAACTCACCACTACTCCGCCGCGCCGACTCATAACGTCCCGAGGTCGCATTCGCCCCTGGCGCGAGCCCCGATTGCGCCCGGTAATTAGAATTGCCGCGAATCATCGGTTTTCCGCCAGCTTGGAGCGCTGCGGCCTCTTGCGCGCTCGCCTCCGGAGCCGTTTGCGACGGCGCCGCCGAAGTGTCGACCTGTGCGCGAATCGTGTTGCCCGAGCCGGTCGAGGGGTCGCTGCTCCTCGGCCGCTCTTCTTTCTTATTTTTACTCTTTCCCCCCTTATTTCCACTCTCAACCGCGGCGACTTCATTGTTCCCATCAATCGCGGATACCTTTCCCATCGATCGCGTACTCGGCGCGCCAAACGCCGCCCCCGGGACCTTCATTTTGTCTGCGGGAGGTGGCGGGCCCCAACGGCTATCGAGATCGCGCATCTTTTCATACCGCCGCCCCACCTCTTCGAGCTCAAGGAGCGACAGCACGACTTTGCCTTGCAGTGACCGGCGATAATCCGGGTGGATATTACGGTACGCGACCCCCAATAATTCTTCATCCGTCGGCGGATGTCTGAACTTTGACGCGATATACCGCAAACTCGAAAGATAATTAGTTATCTTTTCCGATTTCCCCTGCGTACGGCGGCGCAAATCGTCCCAAAGATCCGCCGTATCATATTCGCCGATGAACTGCCGGCGAAACGCGCGCTTGAAGTCCTCCCACGACGAGATACGAGTTCGCGCCGTCCTGTACCACATGCTCGCCACCTTCTTGAACACGCAAGGCAGCGTGTTCAAAAGAATTTCATCCGCGATTTCAAGACTCGCGCGGCAGTCTTTCAGCTGATCGAGGAACTCCTCCGCGTCCTCGGTCTTTGCACCGTCCCCACTAAAACGCAATCCCCAACTCTTCAGCGACTTGATTACGTTTGCGCTCACCGACCCTCGTGGTTGTCTCGATTGCGCATTCGATCGCGGAGAAACCGACTCCGCGTCCGACTCAGTCGCCCACCCGACGAGAGCAGCCAGCCTCCCCTGCTTGTCACCGAGTCGATCATGCCCGCGCGCTCCCGCCGGAGGTACTCGTCCGGAACGTCTCGGCTTCAGCTGTGTGCTGGTTAACACCGGACCTTGCCTTCGCGGTACGCCGCAGTATTCCGAATCGTCCTCCGAAGTGAGCGCGCGTTCGAACAACTCGCGCTCACTCTCTACTCTCGCCTGATGTTCCCTCCACTGCCTTTCCCTCGCTTCCGCGTGTCGACGCTCGCTTTCTCTTCTCTCTCTTTCCTCCAATAACCGGCGCTCGCGTTCCTGACACGCTCTTAATTCACTCATGAGCTCGGCATCCCGATCCGACTCTTGCGCGTTTTCCGAAAACCGATTCCCCTCGGATGGCCTGGGTGAGCCATGGCGGCGCGCGCTCTCCCCCCGATGAGCCGTGACCCATTCGTCGCTCGTATTATCGGCGCCCCCGTTAATCGTCGCGGGTCGTTCGTTGTTCGGGTTCCGCGACTCTCCCAGAGGCTCTTGGTTTCGCGAGGGAGCCGAGCGGCCACCCACCACACGCGCAAAATATTCCGCCGTATAAATCCGAGCCGGCTCCTGGGGTTGAATCTCCATCCACCGTCGCAGAAACTCACTCATCACGACCACCATTTCCTCCGGCCTCAAACCGCCCGCGCTCGGATTTACCCTCAGCGGCTGTCCCGCGGAGGTCATTATCATATCCGATCCGCGCATCCCCGAGCCCGCGACCGTCGACGTCGTCGGCGGTCAAATCCTGGTCTGACTAACCGATAGTGCTGATTAAGCGTTTCCATTTTCCATCGTTAGAAATTCGCATAAAAATTATCTTGGCGTGAAATTTATGGAAGAAAATTGGTATTGTAATTCGCATTCAGAAAGACGTGGAAAAAATCATCAAATGCTGTTGTGTCACCAATGTGGTTCTGACAATTTGAATGATTATTGTAAATTCCCTAATGTTACATGGTAAATATTTTCAAAAAATAATGCATGGGCGTTGAATATGTAAAATAAAACATCCATTATACCGTGACTCCACTGAATTGTTACGTTTCCGCAGGAAAAAAACATAAAACAGGTCACATCTCAGAAGTCAATTTTTATTATTTTTTTTTAATAGTCTAGATCGAAAGCTGACGTTCTTTTACGTTAATACAGTCCTGGGAACAATAAGACAGTTTCGTTATATTCGAGTAATTAAGTGACAAACATTAGACGCCGCGTTGCCTCAACGCGCTCGGGCTCAAGTATTCTGCTTGCGTGAGTGGCGAACTCAGAATACTTTCAGTATCTATGATAGTTTCTATCTATTGAATAAAGTACTATCTCTTGATGTATCCGCCAGATGGACTTATTAAAAGTTAATATCAATTATTTTCATGTTGGGAAAGGATTTCGTTAATGTATTATAAAACGGTTACGAATTATCACGATTCATAATATATCCACTACTGGCTTGTTCGAAGCTATCTCATTTTAAAAGTTTCCTCATTGTTTCTTTTCATCATTGTCTCTAGCGATAAGATTTGCTCTTGGTGAATGTTTAGAGTTGGAAGAAGTGTCTTTACTTCCGTAGATAAAAAACTGTTCCAAAGTCGTAAATAGAATATCTTTAATTTTATAATATAACATACGACAGCAATTTGTAGCTTTGTTGCCTATCTTAACTCGTTCAAAAATTTTCAGCATCTATAACTTCTTACTTTAGATAGCTCAACAAAAATTATGATTACTTTTTTCAGACAATTGAATCTTCTTCAAGCTGTTCTAACTGCCTCAATTTACTAAAGCGACTCCAAGCTGCCGAGGAAAAGATAAACGTATTGGATAAATCCGACCAAACAATGCATCTCACAGAAGCAACTGGAAGACAACTTCTCGAGACTATCCACAATCTGACAGGTAAATCTAGATTTTTATACGCTCTCATTTAGTATACCATGATTCCTGTCTTTCTATTTGTCTATCTATTAGTAACGAGATGGTCGGAATTTCACCGTGAAATGATTATGCTCATTGTCGATGACAATACAATTGTTATTAAATAAACTATGGTCAAAGTGTTTTTTTCTTACCTGTACAAGGAGAAGTTGACCTTTAGACGTTGTTTTTCCTCACTCGGGATAAGCAATACTGTACGATACAATCGATCGTATCAAAAGCTCAGTGTAGGCTCCTATGATTCCTCGCTTCGCTCGGGGGCCCTATCCAGCAAGTTTAACGTGCGAACGCTTGAACGATACGGGACGACATGCGTTAGCGGAACATCTATTCATCTGGCTAGATAATGTATTTCGCGACAGTTGACTCCGGAAACATTGCAGATTTTGGCAATTGTAAAAATGTAATATGACGCGAGTCAGATCGTACCTGTAGTTAAACAAACTAATGAAACATGAGTCACACAATGACAAAGAATAATTTCATAACTCTATTACTTGTAGACCAGATCGCGTCGTTTTAGTCGCGGAAAATTCTCACTTAGCGACTACCTTGTCACCTGTGAGAGAAACCGGAGATGATTTATATCTAATTTTTTTACTTAGCACAGTAAAGTTTCTAACTGAATGATTAAAAGTCATACTAGCCTTTGACACACTGAAGTATATAATAAAACTATAGTCAAAATTTTGAGGTTCAGTAGTTTTTGAGACTTTTGCTAACATACAAAAAAATGTCATCTCTTTATATAATGTTAAGATCAGCTCATTGAAACTCACAAGGGATACCACAGTCTCTGGGTCCTATATTTTGACCAGAGCTGTTTGAATATGCTTTATACCAAATATGTATAGATCCATTTCAGGGGTTAAGGCCAATGTGGCTTCTTATTAGAGTTACAGATTTATGAAGTTCCAGAAATTATAGATGTTCCTATGTTTCTTCACATTTGTGAGATATTGCTCACTGATTCATCGAGTGAGTTTGCCTAAGTTTCTATACACATTGTTCACACTAAAATCATGAATTGTACATGCTCCCTTACTATCAATAACATTTTCACTCTCTATTATTATCCAATTTGTCACTAATTCACATATTATCTGGAATTCGATAGTATACGATATATAGCTCTTTCAGCTACAGTTATTCAAAACTCATGATTAATTTGTCTCTTTCATCGTATATTCCTCTCAGTTAATATGTTTCAGACAATCATCTATTACTGTTTTCAGATTATAAGTTAGATTATAAGTTCTATTATTATAATTATAACCAAGACTCTACCCGCTCGGGATCGAGTTTGACGCGGCGCGGCGCATTTTCTCATGTTCGCTACTTAATTACTCGAATATAACGAAAAAGTCCCTTTTTTAGAGGCTGTATCAACGTAAAAAACCTCAACTATCGGTCTAGACTATTGAAAGAAATAGAGAAAATAGTTTTTCAAGATATAGCGTGTTTTGTTTTTTCTCTGTAAAAATGTGAATATTTTGGAAATTTGAATTCATCATAGGAAAGCAGAGAAAACTACATTCATATCACATCCCACTTTATTTAGATATTGGTCTGATAGAGTCGAAAACAAGCGTCAAAAAGGCTTTGAAGAGTTGACGTGAAACGTTCCATATATATCAATGAATGGACATTCCCATCAGTATGTTTGAGTATTAGAGTAGAAATTTGGACATGTCCAGAAATATCCACCCTCAAATTTCTCACCCATAGAGCATGTTACTTATCCTGAAACTAACCAATTTAGCTGTTATAAAACCATCAATTCATTCTTTGCGACTTGCTATTATTTCACAATGGAATCATTGAATCTCCATCGAGATTGATTAATTGTAGATTAGAATCAATATATTTTCCTTCATTATATATACACAATATGTTATATCCTGATCAATATAGGGAACTAAATCAATTTTGATGTTAAAAAATCTGAAAACAGTAATAAATGATTGTCTGTTAACTGATTTAAGGGCTTGGAAGTTGATTCAGTAATGTGTGTAATAAAATATCATTTTATGTAATATTGAGGTGCGTGCGCTGGTAAAACATATAAATTGAGAGAAATATACGATAAGTGAGACAAGTTGATGATGCGTTTTGAATTGCTGTAGCTGAAAGAGATATTTGTCTAATACTATCGAATTTCAGATAACATGTGAATTAGTGACAAATTGAATGATAATAGAGAGTGGAAATGTTATTGATAGTAAGGAAGCATGTACAATTCATGGTTCCAGTGTGAACAGTGCGTATAGAAACTTAGGCAAACTCAGTTAACGAGTCAGCAAGCAATATCTCATAAATGTGAAAAAACATAGGAACATCTATATTTTCTGGAACTTCATATATCCATAACTCTAACAGAAAGACGCATTGCCCTAAATCCCTGAAGTGTGTCTTGAGCACCTTACAACAGGTTTGGTCAAAATATATGACCCAAAGACCGTGGTGTCCTCTTATGGGACCTATTAATTATTCAAAGAAGTCTACTCAGTGATAAATATTTATATGTTAGACGAATGGTCGATCTTTGAGGGCCAATCTAGTGTGAAGTGGAGAAAGAAAATTACAAATTCCATTACATGATTAGATTTTGCAACGTTTCACCAACAATGTTATGCCAGGAGGTTTATTTAGAGAAAATTATAGATACATGTATAAATGACTGACTTCGTTTCATTAGATTTTCTTTAAAGAAGGACAATTCCAACAATAAAAGTCCACTTTGTACTTTGGCAATACCTTTTCAAGATATCTTTATTAACAAAGTGCCTGGTTCTACCAAAAAATTGAATATTGGAACAGTTCTTTTAGTAAATCATAATCTCTCAAATATAATTAAACTGGGTAAAGACAGAACAGACATATTAGATCAAACGGGTGTGGCATATAAATTTGATTGTAACGACTGTTACATTGAAGAAAAGAGAATTAAAAGATAGAATCACAGAAAACTCAAAACCTACTACTAAACCACTACTTGTCCCGTTGCACATTATAGAAAACAGTGCACATTAATTTGATAGGAATTTTACAATTTTAGGCCGCTAAGCAAAATATGAGAAACGACTTATTTCGGAAATGCTCCACATCAATATGTACCAACACACTCTCAATAGGAAGGAAGACACGCAATCACTCAACAGTATTTTTTAAAACAAATACACTAACACTGTCGATAGTATATAAGACCACTGCTGTTAGCTTTATACACAATCGTTTGACTATGGTAGTAGCCGCTTCAACGGCTGAGATTTATAATCTGAATTCATTCAAAACTGGTAACGAATAATAAATTTTGTTTTTCCGTCGATTGTTTTGTACACTGATTGTATCATTTATTACGTGTTATTTTATAATAAATTTTAGTCTGATAAAGCCGGTGATCCTTGCTGGCGAAACGTTGCAAAAAGTAATTATGTGGTGGGGTTTGTAATTTCCCTTCTCCACTGCACACTGGATTGGTCCTCAAAGATTGACCATTCGTCTAATATTTGAACAATACAGGGTGTTCTTGACAATGTTGATGAATATTTATTTTTATAAATATTCAGTAATATTTTTGATAATTTCTGGTATCATAACCAATCCATTAATACAATTTTGATTTTTTCAGAAAAACTCAACAATGCACAAAATATCAATGAGTTGAAGTATGGTACAGAAGTTGATGGTAAAATATATATTTGCGAAGACTTGTGGATAGAGAAAAGTGATTATATCCGAAGATATGATCTTAACGAAGCTGTTCCATTCCTCAGTTATGCTTTGGAAACTTTTTATCGTCCTGATACATTGGCTGAAAAAACATTCACAAATGATCAAAATGACGATCGTCAACTTCCGGCGGACATTGTATTTGCCATCTCATTACTCTATGACGATTGGCTTCAAGACAGAGGGTATACAGGAAAATCCAAGGATTTTATGAAGTCTAAGTTCAAACTGTTCCTACAACGAGCTATACAGAACGCAAGATCAAAAGCAAAGTATCAGGGAAAACTCAAATCATCAAAGAGTATTCAGAAAAAGAAGAAATAAAACATACAAGTATGGCTGTTGAGGGAGTTCCATCGGTTTTAGAATTGACGAATAAAAATTATCCAAAAAAGCAGACAGAGCTAGTTATTATTTAACAACATCTCATTTAAATTTTTGAGAGTCGAGGGTATCTGTAGCAATTAAATATTAGTATTTACTAGCCAGAATCACTCACTCGCTATCGCACGCTCGTGTCTTTCATTTGCTTATGAATACAGATGAATATTGAAATTTTTAATGGAATTATTGGTAAATAATTCAAAGTACATACGGACGCTTTTACATTACCATATATTTCACCCGTAGGGTACCAAAATGAAGGTTGCGATGAAGGATGCGAGATGTCGGTTTTTGCCTCATTCCAAAGCATTCTCTTTGAGAAAAGATAATAATAAAATAATCGAAAATAGATCTTGTAATGATGAAAAATGTTTGTCAATACTTGAGTATCATCCATTAGAATAGATATATTTTTTACTATAGATATATTTTAGATGTAGATAATTTTTTTCTCATGGAAAAGTAGTCGTCGATCTCACCTTTCGAACCGTCATACTAAAAATACAGCTAAACTGTACAATTCTGATTTTTCATCATTTAAGAAATTGACGAAATATTTTTTTTATCACATCATTTTCGTTAACAGAGAATACGCCCACGCGTTAATATTTTCAAATTTATCGAATCAAATTAAGAAAGCGTCCCGGCTTCTCTATCGATCTGCTCGAACAAATTTTCGAAGAATCAACTCTTTGTACGTTTTTGAAAGGGATAATACGGGAACATCGGTCAAAAATTTTTTAAATTCTCCATACGCCCACCACAACTCGGATTTTTCAAAATTTTTTTTCTGTGGAAATGCAGTCCTCGATCCCACCTTCCGATCCGCAATAGCAAAGATACCTCGAAACCTTAGAATTTTGGTTTTGCATCATTAAGAAAATCGATGAAAATTTTCAATTGTCACTACACCATTTTCTTTCACAAAAAATACGCTTATGCATCAATGTTTTCAGATTTTTCAACATGAATTATGAAAGCGCTCAAGCTCCTCGAACGATCTGCTCGAACAAAATTTAGAAAAATCAACCCTTTGTACGTTATTAAAGGGGATAATACGGCAACATCGGTAAACATTTTTTGAAATTCTCCATACGCCCACCACAACTCGGATTTTTTAAAATTTTTTTTCTATGGAAATGTAGTCCTTGATTCCACCTTCCGATCCGCAATACCAAAAATACCTCGAAACTTTATAATTTTGGTTTTGCATCATTAAGAAAATTGACGAAAATTTTTTTTTGGCACCCCACCATTTTCTTACACAAAGAACACGCCCACGCATCAATAATTTCAAATTTTTCAACATGAATTATGAAAATGCTCGTGCTCTTCTATAAATCTGCACCACATGTTCTTCAAATCATTTTCTAATATCATTATCAGATAGAAAATTGGAAAGAAATGGTTTTCGGCAATGTATGACTTTCTATGACGTAGATTACGCCTCCGCGTCGAATTTTTCGGATTTTTCATCTCAGATTATGAAAATGCTCGTGCTCTCCTATATATCTATAAGATCAGATTTCGGATGAAGCATCCATTTATAGTTTTTTATCGACGTTTTCCGGGGACAACGTGGAAAATAATTGTTTCTATGTTCAATACGCCCCCACAATATCAACTTTTTCGAACACATAGCCAGTTTTAATTGTAGCTCTCGATCTCCTCTTTCGATCTATTACCCCACATGTTCTTCAAATCATTATTTTCTGAGTTGTTTATCAGATAGAAAATTAGAGAAAAATGATTTTCGGCAACGCATGGCGTTCTACGACGTAGATTACGCCCCCGAGTCTATTTTTTTCGAATTTTCACCTCAGATTATGGAAGCGCTCGTGCTCCTTCATAAATCTGCAAGATCAGATTTTGAACAAATAACCCATTTATAGTTTTTTATCGACGTTTTCCGGGGACCACGTGGAAAATAATTGTTTCTATGTTCAATACGCCCCCACAATATCAACTTTTTCGAACACATAGCCAGTTCAAATTGTAGCTCTCAATCTCCTCTTTCGATCCATCACCCCACATGTTCTTCAAATCATTATTTTCTAAGTTGTTTATCAGATAGAAAATTAGAGAAAAATGATTTTCGGCAACGCATGACGTTCTACGACGTAGATTACGCCCCCGAGTCTATTTTTTTCGAATTTTCACCTCAGATTAGGGAAGCGATCGTGCTCCTTTATAAATCTGCAAGATCAGATTTTGAACAAATAACTTATTTATAGTGTTTTATCAACGTTTTTCTGGATTCAAACGTCAAATAATTGTTTTTATGTTCAATACGCCCCCACAATATCAACTTATTCGAACACATAGCCAGTTCAAATTGTAGCTCTTGATCTCCCCTTTCGACCCATCATACCGAATGTTCTTCAAATCATCATTTCCCAAGTTGTTTATTACTTCAAAATCTTCCGTAAGATGAAAATTCGGCTACACATGATTTTCTATGACGTAGATCACGCCAAGCATCAGTTTTTTTTTATTTTTCACCATGGAATAAGAAAATGCTCGTGCTCCTCTATCTATCTGCCAGACCCTATTTCAAAATAATCCAACAAAACATTGTTTCCAGGAGCAAAATATGGGAATCATAATTTGTGTACGGATTAATTTTAATATAATGTAGATGTCCCGAATATTTTAGGACAGACTCTTATGGAAAACCGTATTGTCGGCATGTTCAATCTCTTACCACGACGTAATGTACAACCAGAATTTGATAAAACTCTTCTACTTGATTAAAGAAACTCTTATGAGCATTACTTTTTGTACCGTAGACTGCTCTCACTCTTTTGCCTCGTTCTTTTTGCTGAATACGGGCTCTGTAAACTTTTTCAGTGACGCGTTTACCTTTCCAGAAAAATCCTCCATTCTTTCCAACTTTCTCAATGGTATTTTCCTCAGCGTATGTTGGTTCGTGCACTCTCGGCATGGTCACATGTGTATGTCAGTTTCGCCGGTCTCTCGTGGCTCACTGACTCGGATGCGAGAGTGTATGTGCGTATCTGTGTATACACACATACTATACTATGTTAGGCGACGTTGCCACATTTGGTACATTGCGAGTCAAGCGAGAGTTGGCTAGTGTTATGACTAGCCACGTTGAGATAGAACTCCCTTGAGTAAGACCGCCCACCAAGTGGCCTCTTGGATGAGTCACCGCCGCGCCGTTCACCCCAGCAAAGATGGTCTGGTACGAGTGGTGGATGTCAAAACCGCAGCGTCTCAGTATCGGCGAGCGGTCACCAAGCTCATTTTACTGCCCAATGGAACCTGTCAATCACGTTGACGACCAAGGCTGACCCGACATCCCGGATTCTCAAGAAGTTCAAGACTGAGTAGAGTTAAGCCGCGTACTTCGACACTCTGTCCACATACTTTTTCCTCGCTCGTTGCGCAATCGTAGAGTCATTTTATCATTCAGAGGCAATAATTTTCTTTTTCTTTTTCCTAGTCAGAATAATGTTAGTCAATTCAATTTTGTTATTTCATAAGTCCTCAAGTAAATTCTCCAGCATTGATAAGATTACTAGAGATAATTTTTTGGCAAGAACAGAATTCAAAAGTAAAAAAATTTTTGATAATCACACGAAAAAGCTTGATGGAAAATTAAAAATCTTGAGAAAAAAATACAATAATTGTAATTCACATGAAATTAAAAGTGGCAGATGGGTTAAAAATCTATCAGATGTGAATATACCAGAGAATGTCCTTGAGATAGTATCATTGGGTCCCAATTATAATGTTAAAGAAAACTTGACAAAGGATGATATAGTATTAACGGTAAAAAATGTTAAACACTCGTTAGATCAAATTGATGTAAGCAATAATATTAAGAATAATGTTAGGGAAACGGTCACTAATGCCTTAATTAACAGCATGAAAAACGTAAATCTCATTTCATCTCAAGACAGAGAATTTTCAAAAAAACTTGCAGAAACTAAGAATTTCCTCAAAAACAATTGTAATATTTTCTTCACCCGTGCAGATAAAGGTAACTTGACTGTGTGCATGAATACCAGTGATTATAGAGAAAAAGTGAAAAATGCATGACTGGTGAATCTAAACGCAAATCGAAACTGAAGATGAGGTTGCCCATTCTGGCCAATTCTCACATCCCTAGCATCGAACATATGTGGTCTCTATACTAGTCCATGTCGCGGTAGCCTATCGAATTTCACGTATTTACAACATACCTATTGAATTGATTCAAAATGAACTTATCCGAATGCAGGAATAGTTTCTGTGGATTCTTGGCAAAACCTGATATTCCCTGACATCGGATAAAAATGATCACTTGAACGGACCATGCGTTAAAAGCCTATGGGACTTCCTATTCTTACAATTTACTTGTTGGATTGATCCAACATAGAGTATTCAAATGGATGAGTTTTGTCTGTCAATACCTTGCAGTTAAGGTCAGAATACGGAACGGGCATGAATCCTCGTGTGAATGTGAGAATGCGGGATAACTAGTGTGTAGAATTGAGATAGCATCGTGGGACGAAGAGAAATGTGAATTACTATTGAATTTAGACTAAAATCGTAATTGGGGATAATATTGTCTCCCTGGCTGATTCTGTTATTTCCTGGCATTAGATCTCTTGCGCGAATGTGGGGATAAAAATTATCTTGTGTCAAACCCCGAATTATCTAACGAATACCATTACCAGTAACGGATTACTAGTGGATCGGGATTGGGATCAGAACTGATTATCAATCCTGGCAAATTCTCCCATTTCCTGGCTTCTTATAGAAGTGGCCTCATGGAACCATATCGATTTGTCAGTGTACACAATTTACACGTTGAACCAAGAGAGTTCGAAATACAGTTGTCCAAACGGTCGACTTATTCCTGTCGATTTCGGAATGTACCTGTCAATTCCTGGCATGGAATGACTTTGATACCGGCCCATGATGACGTAGCCTGGCTGTAGTGTGAGTTGTGACTATTTTCCGGTATCATGAATCCGATGGAGAAATATTTGAATGATGGAGCCATTCCTGTCAGGATCTGGCAGATCCTGTGTTTTCAAAACACGTTCATGAATCTTCGTGTGAATGTAAGGACTACAAGCGATCTGAGGTACAAATCGAAAAATCACCCGGGGATACATAGAGAAATATATTAGTGATGGTACTTTGACAGTTATTTGAAAGATGAAGCTATTCCTGTCATTCCTGGAAGTTCCTGTCATTCCGAAACAAGTTAACGAATCTTCGTGTGAATTTTAAAAATACAGGGGATCCGTGCAACAAATTGAAAAGTCATCGTGGAATAGGTAGGAAAGTCTATTACTAATGGATCATGAACAGAATCAAAACTGAAGTCCAGAATTCGTATCCTGGCAAATCCTGCCATTTCCTGGAATCAGATAGAATTGGTCCTTCGACCTAGCGATTTAGTGGTAGCCCATCGATATTCCAGTACTGACTGTTTTCAGTTCGTATGAACACGATGGAGGAATATTTGAATGATAAAGCCATTCCTGTCAGAACCTGGCAGATCCTGTGAATGTAAGGAATACAGGTGATCAGTGAAACGAACCGAAAAATCATCGTGGGATAGGTAGAAAAATATATTATTGAAGGATCTTGGACAGATTCGAAACTGAAGTCAAGAAATCGGATCCTGGCGGATCCTGCCATTTCCTGGCATCAGATAAAATTGGTCCTTGACCTAGCGATTTAGAGGTAGGCCATCGATATTCCAGTTCTGTCTGGTTTCAGGTCGTATGAATTCGATGGAGAAATATTTGAATGATAAAGCCATTCCTGTCAGAACCTGGCAGATCCTGTAATTCCAAAACACGTTTATGAATCTTCGTGTGATTGTGAGGACTACAGGCGGTCAGTGGAACAAATCGAAGAATCACCCGCGGATAGAGAGAAAAATATATTATTGATGGATCTTTGACAGTTATTTGAATGATAGAGCGGTTCCTGTCGTTCCTGGAAGTTCCTGTCATTCTAAAACAAGTTAATGAATTTCCGCGTGAATGTAAGAAATACAGGTGATCAGTGCAACAAATCGAGAAATCATGTCGGGATAGGTGAAAAAGTATATTACTAATAGATCTTGAACAGATTCGAAACTAAAGTCAAGAATTCGGATCCTGGCAAATCCTGCCATTTCCTGACATCGGATAGAATTGGTCCTTTGACCTAGTGATTTAGAGGTAGGCCATCGATATTCCAGTTCTGTCTGGTTTCAGGTCGTATGAATTCGATGGAGAAATATTTGAATGATAAAGCCATTCCTTTCAGAACCTGGCATATCCTGTGGATGTTACGAATACAGGTAATCAGTGTCTCAAATCGAAATCTCATCATGGGATAGGTAGAAAAGTATATTACTAATGGATCTTGGATAGAATCAAAACTAAAGTCAATAATTCGGATCGTGGCAAATCCTGCCAGTTCCTGGCATCGGACAAATTGGTCCCACGACCTACCGATTTAGTGGTACCCCGTTGATATTTGGAGTTCAGACTGTTTTCAAGTCTCATGATTGCGATGGAGAAACATTTGAATAATAATGCCATTCCTGTCAAAACCTGGCAGATCCTGTGAATGTAAGGAATACAGGTGATCAGTGGATCAAATCGAAATATGATCGTGGGATAGGTAGTAAAGTATATTACAAACGGATTATGAACAGAATCGAAACTAAAGTCAATAATTCGGATCCTGGCGAATCCTGCCAGTTCCTGGCATCGGATAAATTGGTCCCACGACCTACCGATTTAGTGGTACCCCGTTGATATTCGGAGTTCAGACTGTTTTCAAGTCTCATGATTGCGATGGAGAAGCATTTGAATGATAAAGTCATTTCTGTCAAAACCTGGCAGATCCTGTGAATGTTACGAATAGAGGTAATCAGTGGCCCAAATCGAAAATTGATCGTGGGATAGGTAGAAAAGTATATTACAAATGGATTATGAACAGAATCGAAACTAATGTCAAGAATTAATTTGGGTCCTGTCAAATTCTGCCAGTTCCTGGCATCAGATAAACTTGGTACTTCGACCGACTGATTCAGTGGTAGCCCATTGATATTCGAATTCTTACTGTGTACAGGTCGTATGAATCCGATAGAGAAACATTTGAATGATAAAGCCATTCCTGTCAGAACCTGGCAGATCTTTTGTTTTTGCAGAATACCCGTGATCAGTGAAAAAAATAAAAAATCATCGTGGGATGAGAAGAAAAGTACAACTAATCGATTTCGATCAGAATCAAACCTTGACTTGATATTTCCGATCCTGGCAAATCCTGTCATTTCCTGGCATCTCATCACAGTGGTTCTTGGACCACCCCATCCAGAGCCAGCCTTTATTATTGTTGGATCTTGAACAGTAACGAATCTTGAGATGAACATTTGGATCCTGGCAGATCCTGCCATTTCCTAACATCAGATAAAATTGGTCTTTCAACCTACCCATTAAGTGGTACCCCGTTGATATTTGGAGTTCAGACTGTTTTCAAGTCTCATGATTGCGATGGAGAAGCATTTGAATGATAAAGTCATTTCTGTCAAAACCTGGCAGATCCTGTGAATGTTACGAATACAGGTAATCAGTGGCCCAAATCGAAAATTGATCGTGGGATATGTAGTAAAGTATTGCTTTCTCAAAGGGAAAGCTTTGTAATGGGGCAAAAATCGACCCACCGAATCAGACCTCGGGACCTCGATTTTCGTGATCTACGGGTCGAAAAACATGGAAATCCAAAAGTGTCTGTATGTATGTATGTGTGTGTGTGTGTGTGTGTGTGTGTGTATGTGTGTGTGTATGTGCGTCCCGTTTTTTTTTCGTCCACGATAACTCTCGAAGGAATGGTCCGATCGTCCTGAAATTTTGCACACAGGTTAATCGCGGCAAAATCTCGGGCGAGTTCAATTTTCAGCAAAATCCGTTGTTTATTTCTCTAGCAACCGTTGCTAAGGTGTAAAATTTTTTGTTTCTTTTGTCTAGGATAACTCCCGAAGGAATGATCCGATCGTCTTGAAATTTTGCACACCGGTTAGTTGTGGCAAGATCTAGCCCGAGATCAATTTTCAGCAAAATCCGTTGGTTATTTCCCTAGCAACCGTTCCTAACGTGTTTTCTTACAAATCCTCATGAGTGCTCATTGGGGCAAGCCGGAAAATCAGTTTTAAGTCACACTCGATGGCCAAGGACACTGAATTGTCCCATAGCAACCGTTGTTTACCTCCCTAGCAACCGTTACGAATGTTGGAAATTATTAATTTATGACCCATTTCCGTCATTTTCGACGGAAAAGGACACAAAATCTTCCCAATTAGCTCCTTAGCAACCGTTGTTTACCGCCCTAGCAACCGTTGCTAAGGGAAAGAAAAATTCATGTAAGTTTCGTTTCCAGTATTTTCAACGTGCTATAGAGAAAATTGGAAAAATTTGGTGTCTTTTGCCCTCGAAAATGATCAAAATAGATTTTGAATTGATCATTTCCAACCTCAGCCATCGAAAATGATCAAAATGAGTCTTCGAGTTTGCTAAATACGGACTTAAGGGCAGGACGAATCGATTTTAACCACCATTAAACCGTATGACAGTCACAAGATGAATTGATCGAAAAATTAAGCAGGTCCAAATGTCTCGCATCGTGTAGAACCTAGAACCGTTTGCTTTGTTGCATTTGATCAAATAATAAGAGAGCCCGGGCAGACATCAACAGTCGCGACAAAGTTTGGTCAATTGAAAAAGATACGAATTGAACTGATTAAATAATATTTTTGTAATTTTTGAAAAATAAATGATAGTATCTACGCTAGTGGAATGGTGAAAATACAGGTTTGGGATGCGTTTGTGGGTGATGTTAAAGCCTCTTTGAGAAAGCATACTGCTAAGGCACTTGGCAGCGGTTTATTACTATCGGATCTCGAACAGATTCGAGACTTAAGTCGAGAATTTCGATCCTGGCAAATTCTGCCAGTTCCTGGCATCGGACAAATTGGTCCCACGACCTACCGATTTAGTGGTACCCCGTTGATATTTGGAGTTCAGACTGTTTTCAAGTCTCATGATTGCGATGGAGAAACATTTGAATAATAATGCCATTCCTGTCAAAACCTGGCATATCCTGTGGATGTTACGAATACAGGTGATCAGTGGATCAAATCGAAATATGATCGTGGGATAGGTAGTGAAGTATATTACAAACGGATTATGAACAGAATCGAAACTAAAGTCAATAATTCGGATCCTGGCGAATCCTGCCAGTTCTTGGCATCGGATGAATTGGTCCCACGACCTACCGATTTAGTGGTACCCCGTTGATATTTGGAGTTCAGACTGTTTTCAAGTCTCATGATTGCCATGGAGAAACATTTAAACAATAATGCCATTCCTGTCAAAACCTGGCAGATCCTGTGAATGTTACGAATACAGGTAATCAGTGGCTCAAATCGAAATCTCATCGTGGGATAGGTAGTAGAGTATATTACTATCGGATCTCGAACAGATTCGAGACTTAAGTCGAGAATTTCGATCCTGGCAAATTCTGCCAGTTTCGGGCATCGGATAAAATTGGTCCTACGACCAACCCATTCAGTGGTAGACCGTTCATATTCGAGTTCAGACTGTTTTCAAGTCTCATGATTCCGATGGAGCGATTTCTGAATGATAAACTCATTCCTGTCAAAACCTGGCATATCCTGTGGATGTTACGAATACAGGTAATCAGTGTCTCAAATCGAAATCTCATCATGGGATAGGTAGAAAAGTATATTACTAATGGATCTTGGATAGAATCAAAACTAAAGTCAATAATTCGGATCGTGGCAAATCCTGCCAGTTCCTGGCATCGGACAAATTGGTCCCACGACCTACCGATTTAGTGGTACCCCGTTGATATTTGGAGTTCAGACTGTTTTCAAGTCTCATGATTGCGATGGAGAAACATTTGAATAATAATGCCATTCCTGTCAAAACCTGGCAGATCCTGTGAATGTAAGGAATACAGGTGATCAGTGGATCAAATCGAAATATGATCGTGGGATAGGTAGTAAAGTATATTACAAACGGATTATGAACAGAATCGAAACTAAAGTCAATAATTCGGATCCTGGCGAATCCTGCCAGTTCCTGGCATCGGATAAATTGGTCCCACGACCTACCGATTTAGTGGTACCCCGTTGATATTCGGAGTTCAGACTGTTTTCAAGTCTCATGATTGCGATGGAGAAGCATTTGAATGATAAAGTCATTTCTGTCAAAACCTGGCAGATCCTGTGAATGTTACGAATAGAGGTAATCAGTGGCCCAAATCGAAAATTGATCGTGGGATAGGTAGAAAAGTATATTACAAATGGATTATGAACAGAATCGAAACTAAAGTCAATAATTCGGATCCTGGCGAATTCTGCCAGTTCCTGGCATCGGATAAAATTGATCCTACGACCGACTGTTTCAGTGGTAGCCCATTGATATTCGAATTCTTACTGTGTACAGGTCGTATGAATCCGATATAGAAACATTTGGATGCTAAAGCCATTCTTGTCAGAACCTGGCAGATCCTTTGTTTTTGCAGAATACCCGTGATCAGTGAAACAAATCAAAAATCATCGTGGGATGAGAAGAAAAGTATAACTAATCGATTTCTATCAGAATCAAACCTTGACTTGAGATTTCCGATCTTGGCAAATCCTGTCATTTCCTGGCATCTCATCACAGTGGTTCTTAGACCAACCCATTCAGTGCCAGCCTTTATTATTATTGGTTCTTGAACAGTAACGAATCTCCAGATAATCATTTGGATCCTGGCAAATCCTGCCATTTCCTAACATCAGATAAAATTGGTCTTACGACCTACCGATTTAGTGATACCCCGTTGTTATTTGGAGTTCAGACTGTTTTCAAGTCTAATGATTGCGATGGAGAAGCATTTGAATGATAAAGTCATTTCTGTCAAAACCTGGCAGATCCTGTGAATGTTACGAATACAGGTAATCAGTGGCCCAAATCGAAAATTGATCGTGGGATAGGTAGTAAAGTATTGCTTTCTCAAAGGGAAAGCTTTGTAATGGGGCAAAAATCGACCCACCGAATCAGACCTCGGGACCTCGATTTTCGTGATCTACGGGTCGAAAAACATGGAAATCCAAAAGTGTCTGTATGTATGTATGTGTGTGTGTGTGTGTGTGTGTGTGTGTATGTGTGTGTGTATGTGCGTCCCGTTTTTTTTTCGTCCACGATAACTCTCGAAGGAATGGTCCGATCGTCCTGAAATTTTGCACACAGGTTAATCGCGGCAAAATCTCGGGCGAGTTCAATTTTCAGCAAAATCCGTTGTTTATTTCTCTAGCAACCGTTGCTAAGGTGTAAAATTTTTTGTTTCTTTTGTCTAGGATAACTCCCGAAGGAATGATCCGATCGTCTTGAAATTTTGCACACCGGTTAGTTGTGGCAAGATCTAGCCCGAGATCAATTTTCAGCAAAATCCGTTGGTTATTTCCCTAGCAACCGTTCCTAACGTGTTTTCTTACAAATCCTCATGAGTGCTCATTGGGGCAAGCCGGAAAATCAGTTTTAAGTCACACTCGATGGCCAAGGACACTGAATTGTCCCATAGCAACCGTTGTTTACCTCCCTAGCAACCGTTACGAATGTTGGAAATTATTAATTTATGACCCATTTCCGTCATTTTCGACGGAAAAGGACACAAAATCTTCCCAATTAGCTCCTTAGCAACCGTTGTTTACCGCCCTAGCAACCGTTGCTAAGGGAAAGAAAAATTCATGTAAGTTTCGTTTCCAGTATTTTCAACGTGCTATAGAGAAAATTGGAAAAATTTGGTGTCTTTTGCCCTCGAAAATGATCAAAATAGATTTTGAATTGATCATTTCCAACCTCAGCCATCGAAAATGATCAAAATGAGTCTTCGAGTTTGCTAAATACGGACTTAAGGGCAGGACGAATCGATTTTAACCACCATTAAACCGTATGACAGTCACAAGATGAATTGATCGAAAAATTAAGCAGGTCCAAATGTCTCGCATCGTGTAGAACCTAGAACCGTTTGCTTTGTTGCATTTGATCAAATAATAAGAGAGCCCGGGCAGACATCAACAGTCGCGACAAAGTTTGGTCAATTGAAAAAGATACGAATTGAACTGATTAAATAATATTTTTGTAATTTTTGAAAAATAAATGATAGTATCTACGCTAGTGGAATGGTGAAAATACAGGTTTGGGATGCGTTTGTGGGTGATGTTAAAGCCTCTTTGAGAAAGCATACTGCTAAGGCACTTGGCAGCGGTTTATTACTATCGGATCTCGAACAGATTCGAGACTTAAGTCGAGAATTTCGATCCTGGCAAATTCTGCCAGTTCCTGGCATCGGACAAATTGGTCCCACGACCTACCGATTTAGTGGTACCCCGTTGATATTTGGAGTTCAGACTGTTTTCAAGTCTCATGATTGCGATGGAGAAACATTTGAATAATAATGCCATTCCTGTCAAAACCTGGCAGATCCTGTGAATGTAAGGAATACAGGTGATCAGTGGGTCAAATCGAAATATGATCGTGGGATAGGTAGTAGAGTATATTACTATCGGATCTCGAACAGATTCGACACTTAAGTCGAGAATTTCGATCCTGGCAAATTCTGCCAGTTTCGGGCATCGGATAAAATTGGTCCTACGACCAACCCATTCAGTGGTAGACCGTTCATATTCGAGTTCGGACTGTTTTCAAGTCTCATGATTCCGATGGAGAGATTTCTGAATGATAAACTCATTCCTGTCAAAACCTGGCAGATCCTTTGTTTTTGCAGAATACCCGTGATCAGTGAAACAAATCAAAAATCATCGTGGGATGAGAAGAAAAGTATAACTAATCGATTTCTATCAGAATCAAACCTTGACTTGAGATTTCCGATCTTGGCAAATCCTGTCATTTCCTGGCATCTCATCACAGTGGTTCTTAGACCAACCCATTCAGTGCCAGCCTTTATTATTATTGGTTCTTGAACAGTAACGAATCTCCAGATAATCATTTGGATCCTGGCAAATCCTGCCATTTCCTAACATCAGATAAAATTGGTCTTACGACCTACCGATTTAGTGATACCCCGTTGTTATTTGGAGTTCAGACTGTTTTCAAGTCTCATGATTGCGATGGAGAAACATTTGAATAATAATGCCATTCCTGTCAAAACCTGGCATATCCTGTGGATGTTACGAATACAGGTGATCAGTGGATCAAATCGAAATATGATCGTGGGATAGGTAGTGAAGTATATTACAAACGGATTATGAACAGAATTTAAACTAAAGTCAATAATTCGGATCCTGGCGAATCCTGCCAGTTCTTGGCATCGGATAAATTGGTCCCACGACCTACCGATTTAGTGGTACCCCGTTGATATTTGGAGTTCAGACTGTTTTCAAGTCTCATGATTGCCATGGAGAAACATTTAAACAATAATGCCATTCCTGTCAAAACCTGGCAGATCCTGTGAATGTTACGAATACAGGTAATCAGTGGCTCAAATCGAAATCTCATCGTGGGATAGGTAGTAGAGTATATTACTATCGGATCTCGAACAGATTCGAGACTTTAGTCGAGAATTTCGATCCTGGCAAATTCTGCCAGTTTCGGGCATCGGATAAAATTGGTCCTACGACCAACCCATTCAGTGGTAGACCGTTCATATTCGAGTTCGGACTGTTTTCAAGTCTCATGATCCCGATGGAGAGATTTCTGAATGATAAACTCATTCCTGTCAAAACCTGGCATATCCTGTGGATGTTACGAATACAGGTAATCAGTGGCTCAAATCGAAATCTCATCATGGGATAGGTAGAAAAGTATATTACTAATGGATCTTGGATAGAATCAAAACTAAAGTCAATAATTCGGATCGTGGCAAATCCTGCCAGTTCCTGGCATCGGACAAATTGGTCCCACGACCTACCGATTTAGTGGTACCCCGTTGATATTTGGAGTTCAGACTGTTTTCAAGTCTCATGATTGCGATGGAGAAACATTTGAATAATAATGCCATTCCTGTCAAAACCTGGCAGATCCTGTGAATGTAAGGAATACAGGTGATCAGTGGATCAAATCGAAATATGATCGTGGGATAGGTAGTAAAGTATATTACAAACGGATTATGAACAGAATCGAAACTAAAGTCAATAATTCGGATCCTGGCGAATCCTGCCAGTTCCTGGCATCGGATAAATTGGTCCCACGACCTACCGATTTAGTGGTACCCCGTTGATATTCGGAGTTCAGACTGTTTTCAAGTCTCATGATTGCGATGGAGAAGCATTTGAATGATAAAGTCATTTCTGTCAAAACCTGGCAGATCCTGTGAATGTTACGAATAGAGGTAATCAGTGGCCCAAATCGAAAATTGATCGTGGGATAGGTAGAAAAGTATATTACAAATGGATTATGAACAGAATCGAAACTAAAGTCAATAATTCGGATCCTGGCGAATTCTGCCAGTTCCTGGCATCGGATAAAATTGATCCTACGACCGACTGTTTCAGTGGTAGCCCATTGATATTCGAATTCTTACTGTGTACAGGTCGTATGAATCCGATATAGAAACATTTGGATGCTAAAGCCATTCTTGTCAGAACCTGGCAGATCCTTTGTTTTTGCAGAATACCCGTGATCAGTGAAACAAATCAAAAATCATCGTGGGATGAGAAGAAAAGTATAACTAATCGATTTCTATCAGAATCAAACCTTGACTTGAGATTTCCGATCTTGGCAAATCCTGTCATTTCCTGGCATCTCATCACAGTGGTTCTTAGACCAACCCATTCAGTGCCAGCCTTTATTATTATTGGTTCTTGAACAGTAACGAATCTCCAGATAATCATTTGGATCCTGGCAAATCCTGCCATTTCCTAACATCAGATAAAATTGGTCTTACGACCTACCGATTTAGTGATACCCCGTTGTTATTTGGAGTTCAGACTGTTTTCAAGTCTAATGATTGCGATGGAGAAGCATTTGAATGATAAAGTCATTTCTGTCAAAACCTGGCAGATCCTGTGAATGTTACGAATACAGGTAATCAGTGGCCCAAATCGAAAATTGATCGTGGGATAGGTAGTAAAGTATTGCTTTCTCAAAGGGAAAGCTTTGTAATGGGGCAAAAATCGACCCACCGAATCAGACCTCGGGACCTCGATTTTCGTGATCTACGGGTCGAAAAACATGGAAATCCAAAAGTGTCTGTATGTATGTATGTGTGTGTGTGTGTGTGTGTGTGTGTGTATGTGTGTGTGTATGTGCGTCCCGTTTTTTTTCGTCCACGATAACTCTCGAAGGAATGGTCCGATCGTCCTGAAATTTTGCACACAGGTTAATCGCGGCAAAATCTCGGGCGAGTTCAATTTTCAGCAAAATCCGTTGTTTATTTCTCTAGCAACCGTTGCTAAGGTGTAAAATTTTTTGTTTCTTTTGTCTAGGATAACTCCCGAAGGAATGATCCGATCGTCTTGAAATTTTGCACACCGGTTAGTTGTGGCAAGATCTAGCCCGAGATCAATTTTCAGCAAAATCCGTTGGTTATTTCCCTAGCAACCGTTCCTAACGTGTTTTCTTACAAATCCTCATGAGTGCTCATTGGGGCAAGCCGGAAAATCAGTTTTAAGTCACACTCGATGGCCAAGGACACTGAATTGTCCCATAGCAACCGTTGTTTACCTCCCTAGCAACCGTTACGAATGTTGGAAATTATTAATTTATGACCCATTTCCGTCATTTTCGACGGAAAAGGACACAAAATCTTCCCAATTAGCTCCTTAGCAACCGTTGTTTACCGCCCTAGCAACCGTTGCTAAGGGAAAGAAAAATTCATGTAAGTTTCGTTTCCAGTATTTTCAACGTGCTATAGAGAAAATTGGAAAAATTTGGTGTCTTTTGCCCTCGAAAATGATCAAAATAGATTTTGAATTGATCATTTCCAACCTCAGCCATCGAAAATGATCAAAATGAGTCTTCGAGTTTGCTAAATACGGACTTAAGGGCAGGACGAATCGATTTTAACCACCATTAAACCGTATGACAGTCACAAGATGAATTGATCGAAAAATTAAGCAGGTCCAAATGTCTCGCATCGTGTAGAACCTAGAACCGTTTGCTTTGTTGCATTTGATCAAATAATAAGAGAGCCCGGGCAGACATCAACAGTCGCGACAAAGTTTGGTCAATTGAAAAAGATACGAATTGAACTGATTAAATAATATTTTTGTAATTTTTGAAAAATAAATGATAGTATCTACGCTAGTGGAATGGTGAAAATACAGGTTTGGGATGCGTTTGTGGGTGATGTTAAAGCCTCTTTGAGAAAGCATACTGCTAAGGCACTTGGCAGCGGTTTATTACTATCGGATCTCGAACAGATTCGAGACTTAAGTCGAGAATTTCGATCCTGGCAAATTCTGCCAGTTCCTGGCATCGGACAAATTGGTCCCACGACCTACCGATTTAGTGGTACCCCGTTGATATTTGGAGTTCAGACTGTTTTCAAGTCTCATGATTGCGATGGAGAAACATTTGAATAATAATGCCATTCCTGTCAAAACCTGGCAGATCCTGTGAATGTAAGGAATACAGGTGATCAGTGGGTCAAATCGAAATATGATCGTGGGATAGGTAGTAGAGTATATTACTATCGGATCTCGAACAGATTCGACACTTAAGTCGAGAATTTCGATCCTGGCAAATTCTGCCAGTTTCGGGCATCGGATAAAATTGGTCCTACGACCAACCCATTCAGTGGTAGACCGTTCATATTCGAGTTCGGACTGTTTTCAAGTCTCATGATTCCGATGGAGAGATTTCTGAATGATAAACTCATTCCTGTCAAAACCTGGCAGATCCTTTGTTTTTGCAGAATACCCGTGATCAGTGAAACAAATCAAAAATCATCGTGGGATGAGAAGAAAAGTATAACTAATCGATTTCTATCAGAATCAAACCTTGACTTGAGATTTCCGATCTTGGCAAATCCTGTCATTTCCTGGCATCTCATCACAGTGGTTCTTAGACCAACCCATTCAGTGCCAGCCTTTATTATTATTGGTTCTTGAACAGTAACGAATCTCCAGATAATCATTTGGATCCTGGCAAATCCTGCCATTTCCTAACATCAGATAAAATTGGTCTTACGACCTACCGATTTAGTGATACCCCGTTGTTATTTGGAGTTCAGACTGTTTTCAAGTCTCATGATTGCGATGGAGAAACATTTGAATAATAATGCCATTCCTGTCAAAACCTGGCATATCCTGTGGATGTTACGAATACAGGTGATCAGTGGATCAAATCGAAATATGATCGTGGGATAGGTAGTAAAGTATATTACAAACGGATTATGAACAGAATCGAAACTAAAGTCAATAATTCGGATCCTGGCGAATCCTGCCAGTTCCTGGCATCGGATAAATTGGTCCCACGACCTACCGATTTAGTGGTACCCCGTTGATATTTGGAGTTCAGACTGTTTTCAAGTCTCATGATTGCGATGGAGAAACATTTGAATAATAATGCCATTCCTGTCAAAACCTGGCAGATCCTGTGAATGTTACGAATACAGGTAATCAGTGGCTCAAATCGAAATCTCATCGTGGGATAGGTAGTAGAGTATATTACTATCGGATCTCGAACAGATTCGAGACTTTAGTCGAGAATTTCGATCCTGGCAAATTCTGCCAGTTTCGGGCATCGGATAAAATTGGTCCTACGACCAACCCATTCAGTGGTAGACCGTTCATATTCGAGTTCGGACTGTTTTCAAGTCTCATGATCCCGATGGAGAGATTTCTGAATGATAAACTCATTCCTGTCAAAACCTGGCATATCCTGTGGATGTTACGAATACAGGTAATCAGTGGCTCAAATCGAAATCTCATCATGGGATAGGTAGAAAAGTATATTACTAATGGATCTTGAATAGAATCAAAACTAAAGTCAATAATTCGGATCGTGGCAAATCCTGCCATTTTCTAAAATCAGATAAAATTGGTCTTACGACCTACCGATTTTGTGGTAAACCGTTGATATTTGGAGTTCAGACTGTTTTCAAGTCTCATGATTCCGATGGAGAGATTTTTGAATGATAAAGTCATTCCTGTCAAAACCTGGCAGATCCAGTGAATGTAAGGAATACAGGTGACCAGTGGATCAAATCGAAAAATGATCGTGGGATAGGTAGTAGAGTATATTACTATCGGATCTCGAAAAGATTCGAGACTTAAGACGAGAATTTAGATCCTGGCAAATTCTGCCAGTTCCTGGCATCGGATAAAATTGGTCCTACGACCGACCCAGTCAGTGGTAGACCGTTCATATTCGAGTTCTGATTGTTTTCAGGTCTCATGATTCCGATGGAGAGATTTTTGAATGATAAAGTCATTCCTGTCAAAACCTGGCAGAACCTGTGAATGTTACGAATACAGGTAATCAGTGGCTCAAATCGAAATCTTATCATGGGATAGGTAGAAAAGTATATTACTAATGGATCTTGAATAGAATCGAAACTTAAGTCAATAAATCGGATCCTGGGAAATCCTGCCATTTCCTAACATCAGATAAAATTGGTCTTACGACCTACCGATTTAGTGGTACCCCGTTGATATTTGGAGTTCAGACTGTTTTCAAGTCTCATGATTGCGATGGAGAAGCATTTGAATGATAAAGTCATTTCTGTCAAAACCTGGCAGATCCTGTGAATGTTACGAATAGAGGTAATCAGTGGCCCAAATCGAAAATTGATCGTGGGATAGTGTTACGTCCCGTGGCTAGTGCCACGTTTGTTCAAATCCTCATATATTCAATAGTCGCTATTCAATATTAACATTATATACGAAGTCTGAATACGGCAAGCATCCGGCCGAGCGGCATCACGTTACGGAAAGACAAGCGACAGGATCCAACGCGAATAGCGCCGACGCGCGTGCAGGACCTGTCCGCCCCTTGGCGAACAGGGGATGGAGAAGCCCCCACTCGCGACTCGACTGACTTACCCCTACGAACATATAAATATGACCACCGGGAGCGGCGGCGCTCTCTCGCCACCGTGCCTCCGAAGTAGTAACGTCGCTTTAGCCACCGTGCCTTGAGATTTCCGATCTTGGCAAATCCTGTCATTTCCTGGCATCTCATCACAGTGGTTCTTAGACCAACCCATTCAGTGCCAGCCTTTATTATTATTGGTTCTTGAACAGTAACGAATCTCCAGATAATCATTTGGATCCTGGCAAATCCTGCCATTTCCTAACATCAGATAAAATTGGTCTTACGACCTACCGATTTAGTGATACCCCGTTGTTATTTGGAGTTCAGACTGTTTTCAAGTCTAATGATTGCGATGGAGAAGCATTTGAATGATAAAGTCATTTCTGTCAAAACCTGGCAGATCCTGTGAATGTTACGAATACAGGTAATCAGTGGCCCAAATCGAAAATTGATCGTGGGATAGGTAGTAAAGTATTGCTTTCTCAAGGGAAAGCTTTGTAATGGGCAAAAATCGACCCACCGAATCAGACCTCGGGACCTCGATTTTCGTGATCTACGGGTCGAAAAACATGGAAATCCAAAAGTGTCTGTATGTATGTATGTGTGTGTGTGTGTGTGTGTGTGTGTGTGTGTATGTGTGTGTGTATGTGCGTCCCGTTTTTTTTCGTCCACGATAACTCTCGAAGGAATGGTCCGATCGTCCTGAAATTTTGCACACAGGTTAATCGCGGCAAAATCTCGGGCGAGTTCAATTTTCAGCAAAATCCGTTGTTTATTTCTCTAGCAACCGTTGCTAAGGTGTAAAATTTTTTGTTTCTTTTGTCTAGGATAACTCCCGAAGGAATGATCCGATCGTCTTGAAATTTTGCACACCGGTTAGTTGTGGCAAGATCTAGCCCGAGATCAATTTTCAGCAAAATCCGTTGGTTATTTCCCTAGCAACCGTTCCTAACGTGTTTTCTTACAAATCCTCATGAGTGCTCATTGGGCAAGCCGGAAAATCAGTTTTAAGTCACACTCGATGGCCAAGGACACTGAATTGTCCCATAGCAACCGTTGTTTACCTCCTAGCAACCGTTACGAATGTTGGAAATTATTAATTTATGACCCATTTCCGTCATTTTCGACGGAAAAGGACACAAAATCTTCCCAATTAGCTCCTTAGCAACCGTTGTTTACCGCCCTAGCAAATGTTGCTAAGGGAAAGAAAAATTCATGTAAGTTTCGTTTCCAGTATTTTCAACGTGCTATAGAGAAAATTGGAAAAATTTGGTGTCTTTTGCCCTCGAAAATGATCAAAATAGATTTTGAATTGATCATTTCCAACCTCAGCCATCGAAAATGATCAAAATGAGTCTTCGAGTTTGCTAAATACGGACTTAAGGGCAGGACGAATCGATTTTAACCACCATTAAACCGTATGACAGTCACAAGATGAATTGATCGAAAAATTAAGCAGGTCCAAATGTCTCGCATCGTGTAGAACCTAGAACCGTTTGCTTTGTTGCATTTGATCAAATAATAAGAGAGCCCGGGCAGACATCAACAGTCGCGACAAAGTTTGGTCAATTGAAAAAGATACGAATTGAACTGATTAAATAATATTTTTGTAATTTTTGAAAAATAAATGATAGTATCTACGCTAGTGGAATGGTGAAAATACAGGTTTGGGATGCGTTTGTGGGTGATGTTAAAACCTCTTTGAGAAAGCATACTGCTAAGGCACTTGGCAGCGGTTTATAACTATCGGATCTCGAACAGATTCGAGACTTAAGTCGAGAATTTCGATCCTGGCAAATTCTGCCAGTTCCTGGCATCGGACAAATTGGTCCCACGACCTACCGATTTAGTGGTACCCCGTTGATATTTGGAGTTCAGACTGTTTTCAAGTCTCATGATTGCGATGGAGAAACATTTGAATAATAATGCCATTCCTGTCAAAACCTGGCAGATCCTGTGAATGTAAGGAATACAGGTGATCAGTGGGTCAAATCGAAATATGATCGTGGGATAGGTAGTAGAGTATATTACTATCGGATCTCGAACAGATTCGACACTTAAGTCGAGAATTTCGATCCTGGCAAATTCTGCCAGTTTCGGGCATCGGATAAAATTGGTCCTACGACCAACCCATTCAGTGGTAGACCGTTCATATTCGAGTTCGGACTGTTTTCAAGTCTCATGATTCCGATGGAGAGATTTCTGAATGATAAACTCATTCCTGTCAAAACCTGGCATATCCTGTGGATGTTACGAATACAGGTAATCAGTGGCTCAAATCGAAATCTCATCGTGGGATAGGTAGTAGAGTATATTACTATCGGATCTCGAACAGATTCGAGAATTAAGTCGAGAATTTCGATCCTGGCAAATTCCGCCAGTTTCGGGCATCGGATAAAATTGGTCCTACGACCAACCCATTCAGTGGTAGACCGTTCATATTCGAGTTCAGACTGTTTTCAAGTCTCATGATTGCGATGGAGAAACATTTGAATGATAAACTCATTCCTGTCAAAACCTGGCATATCCTGTGGATGTTACGAATACAGGTAATCAGTGGCTCAAATCGAAATCTCATCATGGGATAGGTAGAAAAGTATATTACTAATGGATCTTGGATAGAATCAAAACTAAAGTCAATAATTCGGATCGTGGCAAATCCTGCCAGTTCCTGGCATCGGACACATTGGTCCCACGACCTACCGATTTAGTGGTACCCCGTTGATATTTGGAGTTCAGACTGTTTTCAAGTCTCATGATTGCGATGGAGAAACATTTGAATAATAATGCCATTCCTGTCAAAACCTGGCAGATCCTGTGAATGTAAGGAATACAGGTGATCAGTGGATCAAATCGAAATATGATCGTGGGATAGGTAGTAAAGTATATTACAAACGGATTATGAACAGAATCGAAACTAAAGTCAATAATTCGGATGCTGGCGAATCCTGCCAGTTCCTGGCATCGGATAAATTGGTCCCACGACCTACCGATTTAGTGGTACCCCGTTGATATTTGGAGTTCAAACTGTTTTCAAGTCTCATGATTGCGATGGAGAAACATTTGAAAAATAATGCCATTTCTGTCAAAACTTGGCAGATCCTGTGAATGTTACGAATACAGGTAATCAGTGGCTCAAATCGAAATCTCATCATGGGATAGGTAGAAAAGTATATTCTTAATGGATCTTGAATAGAATCAAAACTAAAGTCAATAATTCGGATCGTGGCAAATCCTGCCATTTCCTAACATCAGATAAAATTGGTCTTACGACCTACCGATTTAGTGGTACCCCGTTGATATTTGGAGTTCAGACTGTTTTCAAGTCTCATGATTGCCATGGAGAAACATTTGAATAATAATGCCATTCCTGTCAAAACCTGGCAGATCCTGTGAATGTTACGAATACAGGTAATCAGTGGCTCAAATCGAAAAATGATCGTGGAATAGGTAGTAGAGTATATTACTATCGGATCTCGAACAGATTCGACACTTAAGTCGAGAATTTCTATCCTGGCAAATTCTGCCAGTTCCTGGCATCGGATAAAATTGGTCCTACGACCGACCCATTCAGTGGTAGACCGTTCATATTCGAGTTCTGATTGTTTTCATGTCTCATGATCCCGATGGAGAGATTTTAGAATGATATAGTCATTCCTGTCAATACCTGGCAGATCCTGTGAATGTTACGAATACAGGTAATCAGTGGCTCGATTCGAAATCTCATCATGGGATAGGTAGAAAAGTATATTACTGATGGATCTTGGATAGAATCGAAACTAAAGTCAATAATTCGGATCGTGGCAAATCCTGCCAGTTCCTGGCATCGGATGAATTGGTCCCACGACCTACCGATTTAGTGGTACCCCGTTGATATTTGGAGTTCAGACTGTTTTCAAGTCTCATGATTGCGATGGAGAATTATCGGAATGATAATGCCATTCCTGTCAAAACCTTGTGAATCCTGTGAATGTTTCGAATACAGGTAATCAGTGGCTCAAATCGAAATCTCATCATGGGATAGGTAGAAAAGTATATTACTAATGGGTCTTGAATAGAATCAAAACTTAAGTCAATAATTCGGATCCTGGCAAATCCTGCCATTTCCTAACATCAGATAAAATTGGTCCTTCGACCGACTGACTCAGTGGTAGCCCACTGACATTCGAGTTCTTACTGTGTACAGGTCGTATGAATCCGATAGAGAAACATTTGAATGATAAAGCCATTCCTGTCAGAACCTGGCAGATCTTTTGTTTTTGCAGAATACCCGTGATCAGTGAAAAAAATAAAAAATCATCGTGGGATGAGAAGAAAGTACAACTAATCGATTTCGATCAGAATCAAACCTTGACTTGATATTTCCGATCCTGGCAAATCCTGTCATTTCCTGGCATCTCATCACAGTGGTTCTTGGACCACCCCATCCAGAGCCAGCCTTTATTATTGTTGGATCTTGAACAGTAACGAATCTTGAGATGAACATTTGGATCCTGGCAGATCCTGCCATTTCCTAACATCAGATAAAATTGGTCTTTCAACCTACCCATTAAGTGGTTACCCGTTGATATTTGGAGTTCAGACTGTTTTCAAGTCTCATGATTCCGATGGAGAGATTTTTGAATGATAAAGTCATTCCTGTCAAAACCTGGCAGATCCAGTGAATGTAAGGAATACAGGTGACCAGTGGATCAAATCGAAAAATGATCGTGGGATAGGTAGTAGAGTATATTACTATCGGATCTCGAACAGATTCGAGACTTAAGTCGAGAATTTCGATCCTGGCAAATTCTGCCAGTTCCTGGCACCGGATAAAATTGGTCCTACGACCTACCGATTTAGTGGTAACCCGTTGATATTTGGAGTTCAGACTGTTTTCAAGTCTCATGATTGCGATGGAGAATTATCTGAATGATAATGCCATTCCTGTCAAAACCTTGTGAATCCTGTGAATGTTACGAATACAGGTAATCAGTGGCTCAAATCGAAATCTCATCATGGGATAGGTAGAAAAGTATATTACTAATGAATCTTGAATAGAATCGAAACTAAAGTCAATAATTCGGATCGTAGCAAATCCTGCCATTTCCTAATATCAGTTAAAATTGGTCTTACGACCTTCCGATTTTGTGGTAAACCGTTGATATTTGGAGTTCAGACTGTTTTCAAATCTCATGATTCCGATGGAGACATTTCAGAATGATAAAGTCATTCCTGTCAAAACATGGCAGATCCAGTGAATGTAAGGAATACAGGTGACCAGTAGATCAAATCGAAAAATGATCGTGGGATAGGTAGTAGAGTAAATTACTATCGGATCTCGAACAGATTCGACACTTAAGTCGAGAATTTCGATCCTGGCAAATTCTGCCAGTTCCTGGCATCGGATAAAATTGGTCCTACGACCGACCCATTCAGTGGTAGACCGTTCATATTCGAGTTCTGATTGTTTTCAATTCTCATGATTCCGATGGAGACATTTTAGAATGATAAAGTCATTCCTGTCAAAACCTGGCAGATCCAGTGAATGTAAGGAATACAGGTGACCAGTAGATCAAATCGAAAAATGATCGTGGGATAGGTAGTAGAGTAAATTACTATCGGATCTCGAACAGATTCGACACTTAAGTCGAGAATATCGATCCTGGCAAATTCTGCCAGTTCCTGGCATCGGATAAAATTGGTCCTACGACCGACCCATTCAGTGGTAGACCGTTCATATTCGAGTTCTGATTGTTTTCAAATCTCATGATTCCGATGGAGACATTTTAGAATGATAAAGTCATTCCTGTCAAAACCTGGCAGATCCAGTGAATGTAAGGAATACAGGTGACCAGTAGATCAAATCGAAAAATGATCGTGGGATAGGTAGAAAAGTATATTACTAATGGATTCTGAACAGAATCGAAACTGAAATCAATAATTCGGATCGTGGCAAATCTTGCCATTTCCTAACATCAGATAAACTTGGTCCTTCGACCGACTGACTCAGTGGTAGCCCATTGACATTCGAGTTCTTACTGTGTACAGGTCGTATGAATCCGATAGAGAAACATTTGAATGATAAAGCCATTCCTGTCAGAACCTGGCAGATCTTTTGTTTTTGCAGAATACCCGTGATCAGTGAAAAAAATAAAAAATCATCGTGGGATGAGAAGAAAAGTACAACTAATCGATTTCGATCAGAATCAAACCTTGACTTGATATTTCCGATCCTGGCAAATCCTGTCATTTCCTGGCATCTCATCACAGTGGTTCTTGGACCACCCCATCCAGAGCCAGCCTTTATTATTGTTGGATCTTGAACAGTAACGAATCTTGAGATGAACATTTGGATCCTGGCAGATCCTGCCATTTCCTAACATCAGATAAAATTGGTCTTTCAACCTACCCATTAAGTGGTAACCCGTTGATATTTGGAGTTCAGACTGTTTTCAAGTCTCATGATTCCGATGGAGAGATTTTTGAATGATAAAGTCATTCCTGTCAAAACCTGGCAGATCCAGTGAATGTAAGGAATACAGGTGACCAGTGGATCAAATCGAAAAATGATCGTGGGATAGGTAGTAGAGTATATTACTATCGGATCTCGAACAGATTCGAGACTTAAGTCGAGAATTTCGATCCTGGCAAATTCTGCCAGTTCCTGGCACCGGATAAAATTGGTCCTACGACCTACCGATTTAGTGGTAACCTGTTGATATTTGGAGTTCAGACTGTTTTCAAGTTTCATGATTGCGATGGAGAATTATCTGAATGATAATGCCATTCCTGTCAAAACCTTGTGAATCCTGTGAATGTTACGAATACAGGTAATCAGTGGCTCAAATCGAAATCTCATCATGGGATAGGTAGAAAAGTATATTACTATTGAATCTTGAATAGAATCGAAACTAAAGTCAATAATTCGGATCGTAGCAAATCCTGCCATTTCCTAACATCAGTTAAAATTGGTCTTACGACCTTCCGATTTTGTGGTAAACCGTTGATATTTGGAGTTCAGACTGTTTTCAAATCTCATGATTCCGATGGAGACATTTCAGAATGATAAAGTCATTCCTGTCAAAACATGGCAGATCCAGTGAATGTAAGGAATACAGGTGACCAGTAGATCAAATCGAAAAATGATCGTGGGATAGGTAGTAGAGTATATTACTATCGGATCTCGAACAGATTCGACACTTAAGTCGAGAATTTCGATCCTGGCAAATTCTGCCAGTTCCTGGCATCGGATAAAATTGGTCCTACGACCGACCCATTC
Source organism: Aphelinus atriplicis (assembly GCA_020882685.1). Classification (NCBI taxonomy): domain Eukaryota; kingdom Metazoa; phylum Arthropoda; class Insecta; order Hymenoptera; family Aphelinidae; genus Aphelinus; species Aphelinus atriplicis. Next base: position 30,714,810 of record CM037074.1, on the reverse strand, counting down.
AGTGGTAGACCGTTCATATTCGAGTTCTGATTGTTTTTCAAATCTCATGATTCCGATGGAGACATTTTAGAATGATAAAGTCATTCCTGTCAAAACCTGGCAGATCCAGTGAATGTAAGGAATACAGGTGACCAGTAGATCAAATCGAAAAATGATCGTGGGATAGGTAGTAGAGTAAATTACTATCGGATCTCGAACAGATTCGACACTTAAGTCGAGAATTTCGATCCTGGCAAATTCTGCCAGTTCCTGGCATCGGATAAAATTGGTCCTACGACCGACCCATTCAGTGGTAGACCGTTCATATTCGAGTTCTGATTGTTTTCATGTCTCATGATTCCGATGGAGAGATTTTTTGAATGATAAACTCATTCCTGTCAAAACCTGGCATATCCTGTGGATGTTACGAATACAGGTGACCAGTGGATCAAATCGAAAAATGATCGTGGGATAGGTAGTAGAGTATATTACTATGGAGAGATTTTTTGAATGATAAAGTCATTCCTGTCAAAACCTAGCAGATCCTGTGAATGTTACGAATACAGGTAATCAGTGGCTCAAACCGAAATCTCATCGTGGGATAGGTAGAAAAGTATATTACTAATGGGTCTTGAATAGAATCGAAACTTAAGTCAATAATTCGGATCCTGGCAAATCCTGCCATTTCCTAACATCAGATAAAATTGGACTTACGATCAACCGATTTTGTGGTAAACCGTTGATATTTGGAGTTCAGACTGTTTTCAAGTCTCATGATCCCGATGGAGAGATTTTAGAATGATAAAGTCATTCCTGTCAAAACCTGGCAGATCCAGTGAATGTAAGGAATACAGGTGATCAGTGGATCAAATCGAAAACTTATCGTGGGAAAGGTAGAAAAGTATATTACTAATGGATTTTGAACAGAATCGAAACTGAAATCAATAATTCGGATCCTGGCGAATCCTGCCAGTTCCTGGCATCAGATAAACTTGGTCCTTCGGCCGACTGATTTAGTGGTAGCTCATCGATATTTGAGTTCTTACTGCGTACAGGTCGTATGAATCCGATGGAGAGTTACTTGAATGATAAAGCCATTCCTGTCAGAACCTGGCAGATCCTGTTAATCCAAAACATGTTGATGAAACTCCGTGTGAATGTAAGGGCTAAAGGCGTTCTGTGGAACAAATCAAAAAATCTCCGTGGCATAGGTAGGAAAAAATATTATTGATGTTTCTTGAACAGAATCGGAAATTAAGTTAGGACTTTCGATCCTGGCAAATCCTGCCATTTCCTGTCATCAGATAAAAACGGTTTTTTACCTGTCTTGAACCATTTCGTCCAAGCTCATTCATTTCCAGGTTCTTACATTTGACAGCACGTATGCATCCAATGAAGAGTTATTTCAATGAGAAAGCTATTTTTATCAATTCCTGGCAGTTCCTGCCATACCAAGATACGTTGAGGTATACTTGTGCGAATGTGGAGATTAAAGGCGTGTAGTGGAACAAATCCCAGATCATTGTGAGATAAGATGTATATTACTCATTGATCTTGAACCGAATCGAATTCAACGTTGGGACCATCGGTCCTGTCAAATTCAGCCAGATCCTGGCATCAACTGAAAATATGCCTCTTGTACGTATGCACTGGTTCCTATATTTTGTAGATTCCGGTTTTTCTTCTACAAAAATGTCGTCGAAACCGTTGTTTGCTATACATATATATATATATATATATTTGTATATATATAAATATATATAAAGAAATTACTATCCAAAAAGTAGTTTCACTATTTAGAACGTTTGTTGAATATTAAATCTAGAGTAAGCTTCGACCGATTCAATCAGCATTCATTCTCGTGAATTCGCGCTGGTATCGTGACAGTCATCGTACAGCTGTTCCATTGTTTCTTGGGTAGCAAAGTCCGCCTCTCCTCCCGCGAGCTCGCGATTCGTCGGGGCGGAGTTCGGTCGGTCCCCGAGCCCGGCCCTCGCGTAGACCCCCAATTCACGCAGGCGCGACCGCTGTTATCCGCATCTGGTCATCGCTCCGCCGGCAATAAAACTCTCTCTGCCAGATGCAGCAGCTGCGCGCCCGCATCTTGGTCCCGTAAACCGATTTATCGGCTTACACTGCGACCGTCCAGATGCTTGTCCGTCCTAGGATTTCCCTCGTTTATGGTGCGCCCGCGCGCCCTATTGTCCTGCGCACGCCCGCGCCGTAGCAATTGCTGATGCTATCGCGAGGACCTATTCCTAGCCTATTGTCCACTCACATTTTGGTCGTTTAGGACGCCACTCGGCGTGGCTTTAGGTTTATGGCTGCTTGCCCGGGGTTGTGTCGCGCGCGCTCTTTAATCGGTATATTGCGCGCGATCCTCGATGGTTATATTGCGCTCGATCCTCAATCGATATATTACGCGCCTCTCTTTTATTGGTTTATCCGGGGCTCTCGATCCTTATTTTGCTCGAGTAATCCTGCGCGACTCGCGGAGAGCACGATTGTGAGCTTACGAGCATAACCCGAGTTTTAATTGCGCGTTTACCGCGTCGCGTCTCGGTACCCGAACTTTCTCCCCTAGAAGCTGGGCCGCGTGTCGGCCATCTGACCAGGCGTCGTTTGGCCTTTTAGTCTTGGCGCGCGTCGTGCTCCTCCGTGCGATTCGCGCTTTATCCGCGCGATCCTACTTTATCCGTGCGATTCGGGCGCTTTCCGCGCTGCGCTGTAATCGCTCGATTTTAATTCATTACAGTCCCCTCCCTTTTGAAAAATGCATACGCACTTTTTTTTTTTCTTACTTATAAATAGTTTCTTCCCATAGGTAAATAGAAAATATGCCTGCGCGCGCTCTCCTAGGCATAAAAGTAGTAACCACGCGCTCCCCAGAGTAAGAGAAAATGGCAACCCGTGTACTTAATTCATTCGAGTCTCGTGGATTGTAAGCCTAGGAAATTTCCGCCTCTGTCGCCTGTCTTTTTCTTGCAGACCCTGCATTTGGATTTTCCCGGCCTTATACCTGCGTGCGTTCGTGCACGTACGCGGTCCCGTATGCGCTCGTATGGCGCCAGACTGGCGCGTCCCTTCCAGTGCGGAGGGAGTAGTGGGGTGTGCGTACGTCGACTGCCACTATGCCGGCTTATGCGTGTTTCCCGCATTAACGTGTTGGCCACCGGTTCGCTCAGAGCACGGATCATCCATTTCGACCGTTTTGTTCGTATTTAATCGCTTGCAAACATCTCGCACCTGTGGCCCGCCCTTTGCTGTCGTGAGGCTGCTCATCGTCCTGTTGGATCCGGCTCGCCTGTTCCTCACGTTAGGTAAGTGTCAGAGATCTTTATTTACTTTTCTATATAAAAATAGGGGGGTCGCGTCGCTTTCTCCCGTGTGACGCGGCGCATTGATGCGTATGCCGGCGTTAAATTGGCAGCTTCCGCCCCTTTCTGTAAGAACGATTCCTAACTTTCCCCGATTTCTTCTTCCCTGTTGAATATATCGCATCGATTTCCGCGCGTCTCGACGCGTGTGTTGTCGCGCGGTTTGTTGGTGCCGTCTACCGGTCCGCTCCCCCCTTCCCCTTGCGTGCCGCGTCTCTGATCGTTGCCGTGTTGTTAATTTATATTTATTATTTTAGGATGGCGTCTCGAGAGGACGATATCTCGTCTGACGACGAGATAGCGCCTGAAGTGGACCTGGCCATCCAGCAGTCGCGGTACCGGTCACTGTCGACGGCGTCGACGCTCTCCCCGATGACCTTCGGCATGTTGCGCGATGGCGCCCTTCCATCCACGTCGGCGTCGCCGGCTTCGTATATTGTAGGATCTGGCCCTTCCAGTGGTAAGTCCGTTTTCTATCTAATTTTATTTGCCTTTCCCGCACGGTAGAAATACACACGTCGTTTTGACGCTTCTTCCCGACGCCACTCATCTCTATTTATTTTGATTCCAGCCGGCACCGATTCCGCACTCGGGGATTCATCGCCCTCGCCTGTGGTTAGCCCGCCTGCCAACCCGGATGCGCGCTGGACATCCCGGTTCGCCCGACGCCGTATCGCCCTCCGCCGCCACCCGTCCGCAGCCGACCAGCAGTTCGGCGCCCGCGCGTCAACTGTGGCGACGCCGCCTCCGTACGTCCTCCCGTGGACGACTCTGCTGGTGTCTACCTGCGCCTTTCCCGACGTTCCGGCGACGATGTTTCCGCGCCTGCTGATAGCGTTGGGCCGTTAGCGCCCTTTCCCTGTACCACTCAGGCCGAAGCCCTGTACCCGTTTCAGGTCGCCGCAGTAGGCCGTACGCGCCCCTTCCTCCCAACTGCACGGCTCAAGATCTCGGTCTCTGGCTCGAGATGCCGGAGTGCCGATATTCGAGCGCGTGTATACGCGTCGTTGCCGCCAGCCCTGTTCCTCCCCCGCCGCTTCCTTATAACAGTCCAATGCTATCTTCACCACGCCCGATGTTACCTTCGCCTCAACCTTTGACTCCCCCTTGGGCCGCGCCCCGTCCTATTTTTCAGCCGTACCCGCCTATGTTCTCGGTTCCCGTTAATGCTCCCGTTGCGGAGCTTCCCTGCATTGAGATCGATACCTTGCGCGATCCGGCTGCCCTACGGGCATATCTTCCGCACTTAGTGTCGCGCGAGCTAGTTCCAAATTTTAATGGTCGGCACGTGCTGTTCAGGATTCCTACCGAAAGTTTTTTTTAATTTTATTGAGGGTCGGGGCGGCCCTCTGTTCCCTCCCCCAATTCCTAATTTGTCCCACATTATCGTAGGCTGTGCTCGAACCGACGTTCCCGATGTCTTTGTCTGTCGGTCATGCTTTACCAGCGACTCTCTTTTTTCGCGGTGGTTACCGGCTATTTGCCACTTTGTCGGTCGGTCCGACCATCTTCGACTGCCGCGGTGTGCGAGATGCGGTTCCGAGTTCGGCGCGATCCGTCCCGTTCGCTCGTGCGTGCCCTGCTCATTGTACGGTGCCATGTATCGCTCCGAGCTCGAGGGTGGTCTCGTGCTCGATTGCGAGAACCGGTCGTTTTTCGAAAATGTACGCAATTTAGAAAGTTGCCATGGCTATTTTTAAGTAATTTTAGTTCTTAAGATACTTTTTTAATTAGTTATAAGATTTGAATAAACTTAAAAAATTTTTTTTTTCAACCCGAACTCCACTTATTTTTATTTGTTTCACCCACCCTCATAGAAATTTTATCCAATTTTTTCTCTAATCATTTTTTCCCATTTGATAAAATTTAGTATATCATAAAATTTAAAAGGCTGCGTTTCGTTATACTTTTTTTTTCTTTTAATAAGACAAAAATTTTATATATACATACATCTACACCCATATATGCATATACACGTACATAGACACACATACACATACACATACATGCACATACACATATACATATACATATATACATACATATACGCATACATACACACGCATACACACATACACATACATATACATGCACATACACACATACATATACATATACACGTACACACGCACACACATACATATACATGCACATATACACATACACATACATGCGTCTTACTTCATCTGTCTGCGCTTTCAATCTCGTACCTTTATCCCTTTTTCCCTTCCATTTCCCGTATGGACCCGCATCTGGACGCTCCCTGCGCTTGCCTTTCAATTCAACCCGCATGCGAAGCAGAGCGAGCCCCATCCTCCGCTCGCTCCCGTAGAATCCTTCCATTTCGCTTCTTTTATTGGCTCGCGATTCCTCCGCCAGCTTCGCACGCAAGTTGTCGGTTCTCTTTATTATTTATTCATACAATCCTTTTCTTACATATACTTAAATCCTATTACATTTTTTTTTCATTATTTCAGTCCCTTAACTCGGTAGGGTTCACATTTTCTCTGTATTACATATCCGCTCGATGATACGCGTGTTTCAATTTATCACGGTGGACGATTTTCATCTTTCCCCCTCCTAGATCGACTTTTGCGTTTCTCTCTCCCACAAGCTCTACTATTTGATACCGACCCGCGTAAGTGTCGTCGAACTTTGATAGTTTGGGCTCTTTTAGGAGGAATACCTCGTCGCCTACCTTGAAATCTCTTACGTTTAGCTTCGCGTCATAATACCTTTTTGAAATTTCTTTCGCGCGTATCAGTCGGTCTCTGGCCCTTGCCTGCGTGTCCGCGAGCTTACCGATTAGGCTATCCAAATACGCATGGTACGTTCGTTCGACCCTTTCTCTCGTGAATTCCGAAGGTATATTGGCCTTACAACCGAATACTAGTTCGTGCGGCGTAAATGCGTGTGACACGTGTACCGTCGTGTTATATGAAAACATCGCGTGTTCTAACCAATCGTCCCAATTGTTCTTGTCCGTGAACATTTTTAAATATTCAACTAACGAGTGGTGGCTGCGTTCCAGTGCTCCGAGGCTTGACGGTCTAAACGCGCTTGATCGTATCTGCTTTATTCCAAAAATGCTTACAATTTTCTTGAATAACTGCGAAATAAAACAGCTACCCAGATCGTGCTTGAAGTACCTCGGGGCACCGAATCGCAGTATGAAATTTTTGATCAATGCGTCGGCCACGAACTCGGACGTTATTCTTTCGACCGGAATTGCACCCGCGTATTTTGTCAGTGCGCACTGTAGTGTAATTATATACCGATTGTTCCTTTCCGTTATACCGAGTGGACCAACCGCGTAGATTTCCACTATTTCGAACGCGAAGTTAGCTGTAGAGGTTATCATCATCGGTAACTTGGTTTTCACCCGTACCAGTTTCTGTCTCTGACACTTTTCGCATGTTCGAACATACGCGTTTATCTCGTCTCGCATCCTCAGCCAAAAATAGTTTTCACGAACTCTACAATATGTTTTATATCTTCCCTTGTGTCCGGCGACCACGGAGTCATGACACTCCTTTATTATTTTATTCCGATCTGTTTCTAAAGGTATTATGACGTGATTGGAGTACAACGTAAGTTTAAAATCTATGTCAATCCAAAATTTCTTTATGTATCTCTCGATCACGCTCCATTGTACATCCGTCAGACCATCATTATTGACCGACATGCCCAGAGTTTTTACACCATTCTCCTCGATCGACTTTCTCAATGCTTTCATACATTCGAACGTGGCCTCCCAGTCAGGTTCGTCCTCGCTATTCTCCTTTATGAACATCGAGAAAATGACTTGTCCGGTAGCGAGTCCTGTTTCCGTAACGGCCCCCACTCGAATTGGCTCTTTCTTCAACATTTCTAAATCTAGCCATTCCGCTTCAACAAGTTGCTCGCACACGATCGAGTTGACTTTACAGTCCGTAGCCAAAAAATGCGCGATATTGTCCTTTCTCATCAATAGCTGATCGCGCGAATAATCAATGCTCCCGACGGGCGCGACCTCTTGTCCGTCGACGTCCGCAACAAGTACGCGCGCGAAATCATTCGATTCATCCTCCGGTTCCTCGTCACTGCTTATCACCAAGCAGTCCTCGTACTCCTCATCTGGGCAACTCGCGCCATTTCCGATAGCGATTTTCCGCCGTTTCGCTCTGCATGAGTCCTCCGCTCCGACATCGGCCCCATTCGACCCCACGGGACTCGAGGCGCGTGCTCTTGTTTGTCCATTCAGTCGAGGGCCCTCTCTCTCTGTCACATTCTCGCATCTTTCGCTCCGAACAGCACCGCAAAGAACCTCGATGTCCCGATCTCCGGTCTCTTCTCTCGCACTTTTCTCTGGGAGCAGACTCGTTGCAACCGATCCTGCCGCTCCGATCGTGGCCGCACAGTTTCCAGTACTAAGACCTTCCGGAAGCGGTGCTGTCTCCCCCTCCGGCCAGCCCTGTATTGCATCTGTAGGCCAGGGCTGCGCCGGAGATCTGAACCGTTCCCCCCCGCCGGGAATTCTGTCACCTTCCGACGGGCCCGGGTGCTCAGTTTCCTGCCTCACACCCGGCGCGGCTACTCGTATTTCACCGGAGGAGCTCGAAGGCACTACACCCCTCTCCGAGCGGGTGGCCGTCCACGGTTCAGCCCCGCCGTCGCTTCGGACAACAAACAGAGCGGCAATGCGAGCGTCGATATCTTGAATGGTCGAGTTGACCCATCCCCTGAATTTTTCCGCTGCCCCCACCGTGTTTACGCGAGCTACGTTTCTCGATAGCGCGTCCGCGTTGACATTCTTTTTCCCGGCTTTGTGCACGATCTCGTAATTAAAATTTCTAAGTTTGAATTTCCACCGTGCGATGCGCTGTGACGTGTTGTCGTTCATACTATTCAACCAAAGCAAGCTTTTATGGTCGGTTACGATCGTCAATTTCTTACAGCCGTATACGTATGGCTTGAAATACGTTACCGCGTATACTACGGCTAGTAATTCCTTTTCCGTCGTTGAATAATTTATTTCGGCCGGTGTAAGTGTCCGCGATGCGTACGCGATTGGTAGGTCTTCGCCGAGCTTTTTACCTGGCCCGAGTTGGCTGAGAATTGCCCCGACCGCGTAGTCTGACGCATCGCACGTGATTATGAACGGCTCGTCCATTCTAGGGTATTGCAGGATCGGTTCCGCGCACAACAGTCCTTTCAGCTTTTCATAGGCCTCTCCCTGCTCGTCTCCCCAACTAAACGGGACCTCGTCCTTTAATAACTTCGTTAGGGGCTGGGCAATTTTCGCGAAGTTCGGAATAAATCGCCGATAATAGCCCACGAGTCCCAAAAATTGTTTTATATTCTTGCGCGATCTCGGAACGGGGTAGTGTGATACAGCCACGAGTTTCGCGCTGTCGGGCCTGACTCCATCCTCTGATATTTGATGGCCTAGATAAACGACCTCTTTCCGTAAAAACAAGCACTTTTTGGGATTCAGTGTCAGACCCGCTGTTTTTAATCGCCCCAATAGTCGGCGCATTTTATCGCAGTGATCTTGTATAGACGCCGCGTAACACACGATATCGTTGACGTATATAAAAAGTTCGATGCCCTGCAAGCCGGAAAGCACGCGATTAAGTATCTCGACGAAACATGCTGGAGAGCCTTTCAGCCCCATGGGCATTTTCGTGTACTGGTAATGACCGTATATGGTTGAAAAAGCCGTTTTATGTTTGTCGCGCAGATCGAGGCCTACTTGATGGAATCCCGATTGTAGATCGAGCACGCTAAAATACTTTGAGTTGCCCAATTGTTCCAGTATATCCACTATATTGAGCAGAGGAAATACTGGCGCAATTGTCTTTTCGGTATATTTCTATACTATATATTTCTCGGTAAATCCCCATTTATTTTGAGCTGCCCGTCCGCGAATGACACGTCCGCTCGCTGATTTTTGCAGAATTCGACTCCCAATATTCCGTCGTGTGGGATCGGGAAATCGGCCGGTACTACGTTCATTCGTACCATCATGTCTGACAATTCAATTTCCACGGTCCCTTGGGTTTCAACTAGACCGGGTCCGATACCGGCTAAATGGAATATTTTGTCTGAATTAATTGATTTTGGATTTTTCACCGCGCTTGACTTTAATAGGTTTAAATCGGATCCCGTATCTACTAGAAAATTCGCGCGTCCTCGAATGAGTTCGGCGCCTTCTAATGTGACCACGGGCGCTTTCGGAATCACTCCCGCACCGAGCGCGACTATTACGCGCTCGTGTGGAGGAGATGACCACTCTGACTCGTCGTCGCGCTCGGACGAGTCTCGACTCAGTTTTTTGAACTTTCGGTGTCTGCTGCCGGCTCATCGCCCACTCTCACTCGCTTATCGCCCCCTTCCGATGTCTGATTTGAATCGGCGCTGTGTGCACGCGGATCCGAATGTCTGCGCTTCCCGTTGTCGCGGGCGTTTTTAGTGTTTCGGCAGTTTCTTCGAATGTGGCCCGGCTTTCCGCAGCCATAGCACACAAACGGTTCGCGCTCTTTTTGGTTCGATTTCTCTGGGCAATGTCGGGCAATGTGGCCGAGTTTGTTGCACGCAAAACATTTGATATTCTTTCGGTCATCGCTCGAGTTTGTCGCATCGCCGGCCGCAGCAGCGCCGGCAAACCGGATATTTTTCTTTCGGTTACTATCGTCCGCAACCTTCTCATCCTCGTGCTTCTGCTGCCTTCGCTGCATTTTCTTTTCCGCCGTAATCGCGCTCTGAATCGCGTCGTCCAAACTATCAAATTCGTCCGTTTTCACCCATATCGCGATTTCTTTGTCCAACCCGTGCAAAAAATCGTCGACCGCGGTTTCTCTCATCCCCTCAATTATATTCGCCGCCTTTTCTGCGGTGCTCGATTTTTCTTTTATCAATTCTTCCGCGTCAGCTATTAACTGTACTATTTTTTCACCAAAGTCGCGCACGGATTCTTCCTTTCCTTGTTTAATTCCGGAAATTTTAGCCTGAATTTGTGACATGTTCATTGTCGGTGCGTAAATCGATTTTAAGTGAGCGTATAATTGCTCAAGGGTACTGTATCCATTTATTTGTGTGCGCGTTCCCGCTCCCTTAACTATCTTTGACAATACCACATCCATAAAATATTCTCTCTCTACCGGTTTTACATAGCGGTGTGCCCGTTTGCACTGGTCTATAAATCGCTGGACCGGGATGTTTTGTCCATCGAACTCGGAAATCATTTTACTCACGACCTCGGCCGGCTTATACAGCGCCGGCGCTGTGTCGAGCACGCTCTCGTTCTCTGAGATGCTCATGGCATTACTCGGTGCGGCAGTCGGTAACACGGTTGGTTGGCTGTCGGTATGCTCCGGAGTTACCACTTCGATCGGTAAAACGGCCGCTGTCTCGGACTGACTCTCCGCTGCCGACTTAGCCACGCTCTTCCGCGTTATCCGTTTCGATGGTGCCATTTCGCTTATTTCTACTTCTTATATCGTACTACTTATTCTTATCTGAAAAGCGTGCTTTTGAGTATAAAAAGTTGACCAAAACTCAAACAAACACACAAAAAGCTATCTATATATATATATATATATATATATATATATATATATGTATATGAGCCGCTACTTTCTGGGACATATTCTAGTACGACATGCCACTTTCTGGGATATTCGTTAATTTCTGGGATATCCCAGAAATTGTCAGTATTCAACGCCAGTTTCTGGGATCCCAGAAATATTTCTGGGATATCCCAGAAATATCTCTGCGACCCCAACAAATTTATACCAAATTTATTACAAGGGGACATCACAGTCTCTCCTGTAATGTCTGTACGCCAGAACTCGCCAGAACACGCCAGAATTGAACAGTTCCAAATCGGCCTTGATTCTCACGATGAACTGGATTGGACTACCAAGAGTTCCTACAAAACATTGAGATCCTCCATTGTAGTCACTTGTCCTCCGTTACTCGCACGGAGAGAAGTCATGCACGACAGACGCGCAGACCCAGACGAGCATTACCCTGGACCCGGACGATGTCCAGGTGGTCAGGGTACCCGATGACGGTGTTCCAAAGGTGCGCTCCTGGAGATTTTGCTTGAGGAAGCTCACCCTGGACCCGGACGATGTCCAGGTGGTCAGGGTACCCGATGACGGTGTTCCAAGGGTGCGCTCCTGGAGTTTTTGCTTGAGGAAGCTCACCCTGGACCCGGACGATGTCCAGGTGGTCAGGGTACCCGATGACGGTGTTCCCAGGGCGCGCTCCTGGTATTTTTCGTTGGACTACCTGACCCTGGACCCAAACGATGTCCAGGTAGTCAGGGTACCCGATGATGGTGTTCCAAGGGTGCGCTCCTGGTATTTTTCGTTGGAGTACCTGACCCTGGACCAAAACGATGTCCAGGTAGTCAGGGTACCCGATGACGGTGTTCCAAGGGCGCGCTCCTGGTATTTTTCGTTGGAGTACCTGACCCTGGACCCAAACGATGTCCAGGTAGTCAGGGTACCCGATGACGGTGTTCCAAGGGTGCGCTCCTGGAGTTTTTGCTTGAGGAAGCTCACCCTGGACCCGGACGATGTCCAGGTGGTCAGGGTACCCGATGACGGTGTTCCCAGGGCGCGCTCCTGGTATTTTTCGTTGGACTACCTGACCCTGGACCCAAACGATGTCCAGGTAGTCAGGGTACCCCATGATGGTGTTCCAAGGGTGCGCTCCTGGAGTTTTTGCTTGAGGAAGCTCACCCTGGACCCGGACGATGTCTAGGTGGTCAGGGTACCCGATGACGGTGTTCCAAGGGCGCGCTGCTGGTATTATTCGTTGGACTACCTGACCCTGGACCCAAACGATGTCCAGGTAGTCAGGGTACCCGATGACGGTGTTCCAAGGGTGCGCTCCTGGAGTTTTTGCTTGAGGAAGCTCACCCAGGACCCGGACGATGTCCAGGTGGTCAGGGTACCCGATGATGGTGTTCCAAGGGTGCGCTCCTGGTATTTTTCGTTGGAGTACCTGACCCTGGACCAAAACGATGTCCAGGTAGTCAGGGTACCCGATGACGGTGTTCCAAGGGCGCGCTCCTGGTATTTTTCGTTGGAGTACCTGACCCTGGACCCAAACGATGTCCAGGTAGTCAGGGTACCCGATGACGGTGTTCCAAGGGTGCGCTCCTGGAGTTTTTGCTTGAGGAAGCTCACCCTGGACCCGGACGATGTCCAGGTGGTCAGGGTACCCGATGACGGTGTTCCCAGGGCGCGCTCCTGGTATTTTTCGTTGGACTACCTGACCCTGGACCCAAACGATGTCCAGGTAGTCAGGGTACCCGATGATGGTGTTCCAAGGGTGCGCTCCTGGTATTTTTCGTTGGAGTACCTGACCCTGGACCAAAACGATGTCCAGGTAGTCAGGGTACCCGATGACGGTGTTCCAAGGGCGCGCTCCTGGTATTTTTCGTTGGAGTACCTGACCCTGGACCCAAACGATGTCCAGGTAGTCAGGGTACCCGATGACGGTGTTCCAAGGGTGCGCTCCTGGAGTTTTTGCTTGAGGAAGCTCACCCTGGACCCGGACGATGTCCAGGTGGTCAGGGTACCCGATGACGGTGTTCCCAGGGCGCGCTCCTGGTATTTTTCGTTGGACTACCTGACCCTGGACCCAAACGATGTCCAGGTAGTCAGGGTACCCCATGATGGTGTTCCAAGGTGCGCTCCTGGAGTTTTTGCTTGAGGAAGCTCACCCTGGACCCGGACGATGTCTAGGTGGTCAGGGTACCCGATGACGGTGTTCCAAGGGCGCGCTCCTGGTATTTTTCGTTGGACTACCTGACCCTGGACCCAAACGATGTCCAGGTAGTCAGGGTACCCGATGACGGTGTTCCAAGGGTGCGCTCCTGGAGTTTTTGCTTGAGGAAGCTCACCCAGGACCCGGACGATGTCCAGGTGGTCAGGGTACCCGATGATGGTGTTCCAAGGGTGCGCTCCTGGTATTTTTCGTTGGAGTACCTGACCCTGGACCAAAACGATGTCCAGGTAGTCAGGGTACCCGATGACGGTGTTCCAAGGGCGCGCTCCTGGTATTTTTCGTTGGAGTACCTGACCCTGGACCCAAACGATGTCCAGGTAGTCAGGGTACCCGATGACGGTGTTCCAAGGGTGCGCTCCTGGAGTTTTTGCTTGAGGAAGCTCACCCTGGACCCGGACGATGTCCAGGTGGTCAGGGTACCCGATGACGGTGTTCCCAGGGCGCGCTCCTGGTATTTTTCGTTGGACTACCTGACCCTGGACCCAAACGATGTCCAGGTAGTCAGGGTACCCGATGATGGTGTTCCAAGGGTGCGCTCCTGGAGTTTTTGCTTGAGGAAGCTCACCCTGGACCCGGACGATGTCTAGGTGGTCAGGGTACCCGATGACGGTGTTCCAAGGGCGCGCTCCTGGTATTTTTCGTTGGACTACCTGACCCTGGACCCAAACGATGTCCAGGTAGTCAGGGTACCCGATGACGGTGTTCCAAGGGTGCGCTCCTGGAGTTTTTGCTTGAGGAAGCTCACCCAGGACCCGGACGATGTCCAGGTGGTCAGGGTACCCGATGATGGTGTTCCAAGGGTGCGCTCCTGGTATTTTTCGTTGGAGTACCTGACCCTGGACCAAAACGATGTCCAGGTAGTCAGGGTACCCGATGACGGTGTTCCAAGGGCGCGCTCCTGGTATTTTTCGTTGGAGTACCTGACCCTGGACCCAAACGATGTCCAGGTAGTCAGGGTACCCGATGACGGTGTTCCAAGGGTGCGCTCCTGGAGTTTTTGCTTGAGGAAGCTCACCCTGGACCCGGACGATGTCCAGGTGGTCAGGGTACCCGATGACGGTGTTCCAAGGGTGCGCTCCTAGAGTTTTTGCTTGAGGAAGCTCACCCTGGACCCGGATGATGTCCAGGTGGTCAGGGTACCCGATGACGGTGTTCCAAGGGCGCGCTGCTGGTATTATTCGTTGGACTACCTGACCCTGGACCCAAACGATTTCACGGTAGTCAGGGTACCCGATGACGGTGTTCCAAGGGTGCGCTCCTGGAGTTTATGCTTGAGGAAGCTCACCCTGGACCCCATAGATGGAATGTATGTACGTCAACACGAACTCCCGCCAGAAATTGCCAGAAACGGCCAGAATCCTGTTTTTCGGATCTGCGCCGGATTAGCTCGTTGGAATGGATGAAACTACTTACGTAAGTCGATATTTCGTTGAGAATCTCCGATTCTCACTCCTGGTCAATCGTCTTTTGGTTATCAAGGGAGTATTGTTTAGCATGTGAGTGGAATGGAGGTATCGCAAGGATTTGCCAGAAAACGTCAGAGATCATTGTATATTCGAATCGACTCTCTATTCGTTGTATTCGTTTTTGCATAATTTGGATTATGGTTTCCCATGTATACCGAACCATTATCTCTGGAAATAGTCTATACGAGATATACGTCAGCCTGCGTACGCTTTCTTGAGATAAAGCCAGGACTCGCCAGAACTCGACATAATTGATTACTTCCGAATCGGCCCTGATTCTCACGATGAACTGGATTGGACCACCAAGAGTTCCTACAAAACATTGAGATCCTCCATTGTAGTCAATTGTCCTCCGTTACTCGGGGACTTATTGTTCAACATTTCAAGGTTCGGAAAAAATCGTCTCGAAATTCCAGAATTCGACAGATTTCATTTACTTTTTCATCTGTCTCTGTATTCATTGGACTCGTTTCCTACCAATCATAACGTGAATTCACATCGATAACAGATCACAATCGTCTGATAAAACTCCATATGATAAATGGTTGGGGTCGTAGACGCAAATTCAAGTACAAACCAGAATATGCCAGAAATCGCCAGAACTTCTTTTCACCGGATAGTACCAGGATTTCATTGTGAATCGGACCAAACCCACAATGATGATCAGCTACCATCAGAATTTTAACATCCCTACTTCCAGTTGATTGTCTTTGATTCATTGGGAGGTCTTTGTGTAGTATGATAGTTGTCGGAAGAAATTATCAGAACTTTCCAGAAATCAAAAGAAATCTCTGTCTGTTCACATGAACTCTCTATCTGTTGGACTTGCAATTAATCAATCATGACTTTCGGTCCGATTGGTAACGATTCACAACGTCACGAAGGAGTCCATAGATGGAATGTGTGGGTTCGTGTACGTCAACACAAACTCCCGCCAGAAATTGCCAGGAACGGCCAGAATCCTGTTTTTCACATCTGCGCCGGATTAGCTTGAGTAGATGAACGATTAGAACTGGATTAGACTACCAAGAGTTCCTACAAAACATTGAGATCCTCCATTGTAGTCACTTGTCCTCCGTTACTCGGGGACTTATTGTTCAACATTTCAAGGTTCGGAAAAAGTCGTCACGAAATTCCAGAATTCGACAGAAATCATTCACTACTTGATCTGTCTCTGTATTCAATGGACTTGTTTCCTACCAATCATAACGTGAATTCACATCGATAACAGATCACAATCGTCTGATAAAACTCCATATGATGAATGGTTGGGGTCGTAGACGCAAATTCAAGTATCAACCAGAATATGCCAGAAATCGCCAGAACTCTTTTCACCGGATAGTACCAGGATTTCATTGTGAATCGGACCAAACCCACAATGATGATCAGCTACTATCAGAATTTTAACATCCCTACTTCCAGTTGATTGTCTTTGATTCTTTGGGAGGTCTTTGTGTAGTATGATAGTTGTCGGAAGAAATTACGAGAACTTTCCAGAAATCAAAAGAAACCTCTGTCTGTTCACATGAACTCTCTATCTGTTGGACTTGCAATTAATCAATCATGACTTTCGGTTCGATTGGTAACGATTCACAACGTCAGGAAGGAGTCCATAGATGGAATGTGTGGGTTCGTGTACGTCAACACAAACTCCCGCCAGAAATTGCCAGGAACGGCCAGAATCCTGTTTGTCAGATCTGCGCCCGATTAGCTTGTTGGAATGGATGAAACTACTTGCGTAAGTCGATATCTCGTTGAGAACTCCGATTCTCACTCCTGGTCAATCGTCTTTCGGTTATCAAGGGAGTATTGTTTAGCAGGTGAGTGAAATGTAAGTATCGCAAGGATTTGCCAGAAAACGTCAGAGATCATTGTATAGTCGAATCGACTCTCTATTCGTTGTATTCGTTTTTGCATAATTTGGATTATGGTTTCCCATGTATAACGGACCATTATCTCTGGAAATTGTCTGTACGAGAGATACGTCGGCCTGCGTACGCTTTCTTGAGATAACGCCAGAACTCGCCAGAACACGTCAGAACTGATCAGTACCGAATCGGCCCTGATTCTCACGATGAACTTGATTAGACTACCAAGAGTTCCTACAAAACATTGAGATCCTCCATTGTAGTCACTTGTCCTCCGTTACTCGGGGACTTATTGTTCAACATTTCAAGGTTCGGAAAAGGTCGTCACAAAATTCCAGAATTCGACAGAAATCATTCACTACTTGATCTGTCTCTGTATTCATTGGACTCGTTTCCTACCAATCATAACGTGAATTCACATCGATAACAGATCACAATCGTCTGATAAAACTCCATATGATGAATGGTTGGGTACATAATCAGTTGTGAAATCGTAAAAATATGATTCCACGGTATATTGGGGGCGCTGATGATGAATCTGACATTAGATTTTGGAAATTCGGTATCCAAGATAACGGCTGACAAAATTCTACATTTTTAGTTGTTTTTCCGTAAATTTATAATAACAGGGAATTTTTGGGGCGCTGACGATGAATCTGAAATTCGATTTCGAAAAATCTGAATCCAAGATGGAGGGTTCATAATGACGGCTGACCAAATTCTACAGTTTCAGTTGGTGGTTCGTGTAAATATAACAACAGGGTATGTTTGGGGCGATAATAACGAATCTGACAATAGATTTATGAGAATCGGTATCCAAGATGGCGGTTTCAAAATGGCGGCCGACAGAAACCTACATAATCAGTTGTGAAATCGTAAAAATATGATTCCACGGTATATTGGGGGCGCTGATGATGAATCTGACATTAGATTTTGGAAATTCGGTATCCAAGATAACGGCTGACAAAATTCTACATTTTTAGTTATAGGTTCGTGAAAATATGATTACATGGTACTTTGGAGGTATTGATGATGATTTTGAGGTTAAATTTTAGAATCTTCATATCCAGGATGACAGTCCCAAGGAGGTGGCTTACAGAATTCTACATATTCAATTGTAAGTTCATGAAAATATAATAATAAGGTACTTTTGAGGCGCTGATGACTAATCTGACATTATATTTTAGAAATTTGGTATTTAACCCTTTCACTATAACCAGTTTTTTCGCCCCCTTTGAGTAACGTGGGGTCGAATCGACCGGAAGCTTAAAAAAAATAGAAAAAACGTCCGGAAAATATATTCACTAAAATAGGGGTAGAAACAGGCTAAAATGACTATTCAAGGGAACCTGTAGGGGCCTGTAAAGGCCTTGTACCGCCAACACTTCCAAACACTTGTCTGTGGAATTATTACAATTATCCACTGTAAAAACTCATATTCTATCATACTAATACATATCCTGAGTTGTCAATATCATATTTATATAGATCAAGCATTACTATACTACTTGACGCCACCTAACTTTCAGTAGTTACATGTATTGATGGTCAATATATTGTCTCTATTGTGTTAAAATGTACAAGAAACTACTAATAAAGTACATTGTCATGAATTGCATTCACTCGATAAGAAAGATTAATCCAGAAAGTTAATTGTAAGCTGTGCATTACACGTACACCTTATAACACACTAGGCAGTGCATAGATATCATATGATTTTTTTAATATCAACAAGAAAATGTTGAAGTTCACTAAATATGGGTAATATTCATGAATATTGGACTCATGAAATCCACTCATATTGTATAAACTGCATAGCTAAGGTCCAAGCAGCTATCGCCGGATGGGCTCAAATCTACAACCTCAAGTTATTTACTCATGAAAATAGATAATATGAATCAATCCACTTGAAAGTATGATCACTATATGCGCAATTTGATAAGGCTTTTGAGATAATCCAGATGGATTTTGAGAGAATCCAGGGGGATTCCGGCAGAATCCAGGTGGATTCTCGGGATCAACGAGCCAGGTCCTGGGAATAATCCGGCTGGATTTTCGGGATCAACGAGCCAGGCCCTGGGAATGATCCGGGTGGATTTTCACCGTATTCTATTTTTACCCGGATTCTGCCGGAATCCATCTGGATTTCCTCAAAATCCACCTGGATTGTCCCAAAATCCAGCCGGATTATTCCCAAGGCCTGGCTCGTTGATCCCGAAAATCCACCTGAATTCTTCCGGAATGC
Organism: Aphelinus atriplicis; assembly: GCA_020882685.1. Lineage (NCBI taxonomy): Eukaryota > Metazoa > Arthropoda > Insecta > Hymenoptera > Aphelinidae > Aphelinus > Aphelinus atriplicis. Next base: position 30,696,089 of record CM037074.1, on the reverse strand, counting down.
ACATGGATTTTCTCAAAATCCACCTGGATCATCCCAAAATCTATCAGGATTATTCCCGGGACCTGGCTCGTTGATCCCGAAAATCCACCTGGTTTCTTCCGAAATTCACTTAGATTCTGCCGGAATCCACCTGGATTGTCCCAAAATCCAGCCGGATTATTCCCAGGACCTGGCTCGTTGATCCCAAAAATCCACCTGGATCATCCCAAAATCCATCAGGATTATTCCCGGGACCTGGCTCGTTGATCCCGAAAATCCACCTGGATTGTCCCAAAATCCAGCCGGATTATTTCCAGGACCTGGCTCGTTGATCCCAAAAATCCACCTGAATTATCTCAAAAGCCATCAGGATTATTTCCAGGACCTGGCTCGTTCATTCCGAAAATCCACCTGGATTCTTTTAAAGTCCACCTGGATTTTCCCAAAATCCACCCGGATATTATCCCCAGGACCTCTCTGGTTGAATCTCAAAATCCACCTGGAACCCAGCCCAAATCCACCTGGAATCTAGTCCAAATCCACCTGGAATCCAGGCTCGTTATTTTTGACAGGGCGAGAAAAGGCTTTCCTGAACACATAATCTTAACATGCACATCTGTCAGTGATTCCCAACCGTTATTATCGGGCTGTCCAGTTTTGAATATTATAAGCACAAATTTGGATGAGAGAGCGTGGAAACAGAGAGAAAGTGATTTCTGTCGATTTCTGTCGATTTCTGGCAGTTTCTGGCAATATCTGCGGTAAACTCAACCGTTGAACTAAGATACCCTATTTTCGGAATTCGGAAAAAAAATCTGTCAATTTCTGTCAATTCCTGCCATTATCGTAAAAAGTCTTTAATGAGCCCACGTATTCTCCATATGCACATCTTCCAGAGATTCTTAATCGTCATCATTGGTCGGTCCAGTTTCGAATATTATAAGCAGGAATTTGAATGATAGAGCGTGGAAACATCGACAAAATGGTTCTTGTCGATTTCTGGCAATTTATGCAGTAGACTCAAACGTTGAACTAAGGTGCCTCCGATGTGTGGAAGAAGAGTGACTGGAATCAGGAATGATAAATTCTCGAAGAAAGTCTAGAGAAGGTTGATTGTTCAATCCGATTCACCACGGAATTCAGAACTAATTCGGAAAAAAAATTCTACCAATTTCTGTCATTTCCTGACATTGTCGTGAAATGTCTTGGGAGAGCCCACATATTCTTCATATGCATATCATCCAGAGATTTTCAATCATTTATATTAGGCCGTGTTGGATATTATAAGCACGAATTTGAATAATAGAGCGTGAAAACACCGAGAAAGGGATTTCTGTCGATTTTGGCCGATTTCCACAGCTCACTCACAATCTGTATAATGGTCACCCGATGTATGAATTAAATTGACTCGAAGATACAAGGCATATATTTATAAAAGAAGATGAGCAATCTTAAGGTATTCAATCCATTTCACCATGAAATTCAGGACTCATCCGGAAGAAAATGTGACGGAGTTGATGCCAGGTACAGCTTGTCGTGGACCTGACGTCCACTCTTTTCCCTACCTACACGCCTAAAGCTAAATATTTCGACCAGAGTCAATATCGTTGGGGGTAGAGCCTTTCTCACTCTGAAGGAGAGGCATGTTGTCAGTATGCCCTCCTCTGCCCATCCCTGTAAATAATAATAAATATTAATAAGGACCCCAAGTTACAAGAAGTAAACATTGTGATTACTTACCATGGCGGTGAGGCTCTGCTCACCGCCAAGTCCCTGAAGACGCTCGCTGCTGGGTACTGGTCCTTGGTGGTCGCTCCACCCATGGTTTCCCTTATCCTGGAGGTGCTGCTGGTGACCAGGGAGCAGCTGACGGTGACCCAGCTGCAGGCTGGATGGCAGCTACCGCGGCACCTGGAAATCACAACATATCACTACTGGGCCACACGCAAACACTGGGCGATGCACTGGCGGTCACCCTCAGGATCCAGATGAGCCGCCCCGGAGACGACTTTCCCCCGGAGATCCGGAGTGGGGGCAGCTGGCATGCCGCCATGATACGAGGGCCGGCGAGCGATCCGTGTCCTTGGCCCGGGCCCGAATTTTTTTGGTCTCATTTTGATATGCACTTCCGGAATAGAAAAATATAACTTTATATCAATTGCTGCATTGCGAGGACGACGTAAATCGGCAACTGCCATTCCTTTTGTTGATCAAGACTAAACAGATAATTTCACTTTGGTCATATATTGTGTTGTGACAGTTCAATAATAATTTTATAGAGAACGCATATCGATACATTTTTTAGAGACCTCAATCTTTCTTATTCGAGTTGTGTGAAATCACTCAGAGAAAATGCAGCATCTGATACTCGCAGCTGACAAAAATGGATATGTATCATTCACAAACACGAAATAATCCCTGATGAAGGTTGTGAAGATCTTGAAGCTGGAGCAATAATACGATTTATATGGCCAGATGACCGAAAAGAATACAAAGGCATAACTGTTGAATGAAGCAGTAAGTTTTCGAAAAAATAATTCATAATTTTTGACGGTGTATTGATAACCTAATTTATCATATTCGATCCTCCGATAATAACATCTCTATCCCTAGTAATGCGATTCATTACTCAGATGATGAGAACTATTTACAAAATAAAATGGAAACGAAGTCCAAACAACTAAAAATAGGAGTACACAGCGTCAAATCAAGAAAAAGCTCCTGGCAAAGCAAAAAGTGATAAAGGGTTGCTGCAACAACAAATGATGGGAAAACTTGAGTTGAAGAAGAATCATGATAGTAAATCGAATAAGCAGGTCAGTAGGTGTACTTCAACAGCAAGGGATCAGCAAATCGCAAGTACCTCTAGTACAATCAGTTCAAACTTTGATTAGATTGCCGATGAATTTTATACAATCAAATCAGAAATGAAGAGGGAATTATCATCGGTACAGGATCATTTATTTCACGTAAATATATTATTTATTATTAATATAGATTTGAACGTAAGCTATTTCTAAATTGAACGCCAATATAGAAATATACTCAACTTGTATTAAGTTGTTCTATCTTTATCTCTCTTTTTCCGCGCACGCGTATGTGTGTGCGTGTGTTCGTGTGTCTCCTGAAGTGTACATACATATAAACGCGCACGCGTTGCAATGACTTTTTCATCGATCATTCACTCTGATTTTCTTTTACTTCTAATGCTCCCGCTAATATGTATACGCGCTGAAGTATTAAGGAGCTTCGACTTGTGGCTTTTCATATATACGTGTGTGTACAAAGGAGGTTCCACTCCATGTATAAGAAAAAAAGTAATATAGTATATGGCAATATAGTATATTACTATATTACTATATTACTATATTACTATATTACTTATTAGTATATTACTATATAGTATATAGTAATATGATATGAGATTGAAGAACAATTTGTACACTCGCTGCATTGACAATTATGCAAAACTATTTATGTAAAATAAGTTTTTAAATTGCAAAATTAACGTTTTTCAAAAGGGATTAGGATTTAGGATTTTTTTTCTCGAAAAATATAAACTTTACGGAAATATTTATGTGATCATTTTTTATTTAAAATTAGTTGAAAAATATGAAAACAATTTTTTCAGATCAAAATAGCGTATATTATGAATTTTTTGCTATTTCTGTTAATAACAATTGTCTCAACCACTTTCGCGTGTTCGACCCAAGAAAATCCTTTTCAGGAGGTCAAAATACGTTAAAAAAACTTGGGTGGACCCGTGCCTCGAAAAGTGCTACAAACGTAAGTCACGCGACTAGACTAAGGGTTGCCCCTCGGCTCTCGAGACTGGCGAGAGGTAAAGTCCAATTTTGAAAATAAGGTTTAGGAGTTATTTGGGTTATTGGAAGATACTGAAACGTAATCAATACTGAAATACCGGTTGACTTGGTGTTCTCCTTCAGTTACGTTACGTTTTACTATTCTCCAATAACCCAAATAACCCCTAAACCTATTTTTAAAATTGAAAAAAATACCAACTCGGCCGAATTCGAATAGTAGACTTTTCACAACTGCAACTGCGCACTAGTCCGCACAGGCCGTTCGTATGGCGGGGGGGGGGGCAATACAAATGCTGTAACTATTATTCGCAATTTTCCATATAAATAATCTTATTTATAATTTTTATCAACGGGTGCTGCATGCGCTAACGATTTTGAATCGATTGAACACCTGATGCAATGAAATTAATGAACAACCAACGAATAGGTTCCAAATCTTTGTTTTTCCAATACCCGAATTTGTTTATCAATTTACTCAAAAACCGAGCGTGCGCAATCAAAATGTACAAGAACATTTTCAATTTATTTTATGATGCGCAATCTATCCGTACATTTGGAAGTTATTATTAACATCCATGGGTGTTAACATCCGTTTTTTTTTTCTTCCAAGGGTTATCCTCACAAGGAGATGTACCCACATTAACATCCGTTCTTCGCCTCGTGAGAAGTAGTACATATTGTATTCAGATTTCAAAATTCTAATCCTTCACTGTGAACATCTCTATAGTCCATCGCCTCGTGAGAAGTGGTGAATTGCATTCAGATTATAAAATTCGACACAGTTGACAGTAAGAGAGATAAATTAATTCATCGGTAGCAAAATAAGGTGATTCCATCATTTCTGTTCCCATGATTCGGTACAATCAAATTATTTTAATCGTCGAACCTATTTAAATAACCTATTTTCATGCCTTCGGATATAGAAACGAAAAAAACTCGTGAAAATTATGTTTATTTAGATTATTTTAGTAACGTTCTGCTATATGCTAATGGCAAGATTTTTGTAGCCTATGGGTAGCACCACCAAAGCACGTTTTTTTTTGTCACACTTTGCTGACCGCTGAAGATCAATTCCGAACAGACAGCCGAAAAATGGAGTAGGACATTTTTGTCAAGGATTTTTCGGGAGAAGGGAGAAAAAAAATTTTCATCACAATCTCATTTGAATTGTTCAGAAAAAAGAGTTACGATGAGTTTTCCACAGATATGTGATGATTTTTCAGGGAATTTTACCATTTTTCACATCTGAAGTAGTCTATAAGCTCTAAAAAAACAGTACGGGTGAAAGCTACTGATCCTTTCAGGTGAAAGAATAGTTATATAGGAATGAAATAGAATTAAGAAACTGATTTCGTGATTGAGTATTAGGAATTCTCAATATTCAAAATGTCTCGCGTTATTTATATTCATGATTGAGAGAACTAAGAACTTTCCACTACTTAACTTTCCAGTCATCTAAATTAAATAACAGTCTAAAACAGTCTAGTCCTTTGGTAGAAAAAGCCTTCATAGCTCCCATCATAGTTTTCAGATTTTTTCATACTTAGCCCTACTAGAAAAAGTCACCTGATTAATCACATGATAAATCATGTGATTTCTCATGTGATTTATCAGGCCAAAACGTCATGTAGTTAAAAGTTAGAGTATTGAAAATTGGAATTAGAGAATGGTTTGATTGGGAAGAAACATATGCAATAGTCATGACTGAGAAACTGAAGCAGATTCTTGATGGAATTAACGAGACCAATTACGAAGTAAGTTTTGTTTGATAATTACTTAATTAATAAATCAAAGATTGAAATATGGAGGACACTACCAATTTACTCCTTTGATGACAAGATGTGAGCTAGTGTACATTTCGGTTTTGTTTGTATTTTAACAGATTGAGACAATTCAGTTAATTTCAATTCATTATTCTCTGCAAAGATATTTGATACATATTCTCATTCAAGGACTTATTAACTTCCTCTGCTTACTGGTGTTATCACAACTATACTTAAGGGATGTCAATTTGATTGATTCTATCAGCAAAGAGTCATTAACTTTTGGATATTGATATTCGTATGTTTTTTGATAACTAGCATGATATTCATTCATTCAATTAAATTATTTCATCTCCATTTCTCAGAGGTTTAAAATCATGTTTGAGGTCCTGTTAATGAAATATAGAGAAACTTCTAAACTACTTTGTTTCTAAATATTTATTTTTAAAGTCCAAAAGTTTTTAACAATGCTTTTATCGGGCTTTGTGGACTGTACTAAAGTAATGTTGCGAGAGAAAAAATTCAACGCTCCCCGGGCTGGATTTGAACCAGGAGGCACTGGTTCAAATCCAGTCCGAGGAGCGTTGAATTTTTTCTGTAAAAACGTTTCTGAAAAATGGATTATTTATAGATACAAATTTGCAGAATTCTCACTGTATTCCAGTTAGTATTTTATTCTAAATCAAAGAATTTAGAGAAACAAAAGGACATGGCTCCAGCGTGAAATGAGTTATCTGTTAAATTAACTTCAATTGTTGCTATATTAGTGACTCATAAATAATTGGAAAATTTCTAATGTAATCAATTCATTATCACTGCAGATACGACATGTTAAAGATAAAGGTCTATGTGTATTCACGAATAGAGACCTAAACAAAGATCAAGTGGTTTTGGAGTATAAAGGCGAATTGCTGTCCAGTACAGCTGGACAAGAAAGGGAAAAAAAATATAATTCTGAAATCAATGCAAATAAAAATTCAGGTTGTTACCTATTTGAATTCAAATGCAATAATATTCGATATTTGTAAGTACACCACATAAGTTAATTACAAAGGCTTATGGAAATGATCTCGTACTATGGAATAAATCAGCTTTCATATATTTGATTTCTGCCAAGCTAAATCTCCAAAATAACTTCTTTGTCATGAATTCTAAGATTGTAAATTCCTAAAATTAGTGATAGTTTCTCAATTCTGGTCAGTTCATGATTTGAAACCAACTAACAAGGAGAGGACACTACCTCTACTAAATATTACAGAAATATTTTAGAAATAACTCGGTGAGTAATATATCAATCGATGAAAAAAGAACGTGATATTTTTTTTCTATTTTATCGCTGTAAAATAGACTCATCAGATGTATCGATACCTCAACCCTTCAAGGGGGTTGAACCACCCCCCAACACACGGAGAAGTCAAGAACCAAAAATCAAAAATTGGACAATTGTCACATGATAAATCATGTGATTTATCATGTGATTTATCAGGCCAAAATGTCATGTAGTCAAAAGTTAAAGTATTGAAAATTGGAATTAGAGAATGGTTTGATTGGGAAGAAACATATGCAATATATAATAGTATTTGAATAAATTTTATTTATATTTCACAGCAATTCCCTGCATACTTCATAACATCAACTTCTATAACTAATTAGTATGGCATGAAAGGTATCGACTTAAAACTAATTGTGTACAAATTAAAGAACAAACGTGGTTTCAGATCTAATAAATTAACAGATTTGGTAATGCGCAGATGAACATTTGATTGTCCACTTCTACTAAAATACAAATTGTCTTTATACTACTCGTTTGAATTATTTGGTCTTTTCTTACGATATTCTGAACTAATTGAAATTGTTTACAGAAACTTCCAATTGAATACTGTAGTAGAAGAATATTAATGTTAATAAACTGTACCCCAAGCCACAGTTGAAACACAAAAATATAATTGTATTGACACCTTCTCAGCATCAATTGTACAGATCTAAATCATATTCTAGAATACAATACTCTATAACATTTTGACCCGAGTTGACTAATTATTCTGGTTTGTACGTACGCATTGACATATAGGCTTTGATGTTGTAATTTTTTCAATCTTACTAGGAGAGTGCCCTTTGGGTCACCAAATGGCACCAAAATTTAAGGGGTCTCGCCTGATACTATCACCAGAGATCCCTGAAAGCCACAGGGTCTAACGCTCAGCCATTCTAGAGAAAAAAAATAAAACATAACATGATTAGTTTTCCATTATTGGCGGTACAGGGCATAACATGGTATACGGTACCCCAATACATATCAATACGCAAGTTTGTTGGGGATTAGTTTTTGCGCAAATCTGTCACTTCTACTTGAATCTCTATGGTCCACCAGCTTCCATTGAATTTGTTGCCTTCAGCACAGGAATGATGTTCTAGAGGATGAAAAATAACACTCCAAGCCACATCCATTCATGATTGTACATGATCCTACTCTTTTTATAGGATATATGAGGGTCTCAACATGTTAACCAAGATATCGTGGGAAAACATGTTGAACCGCTTCCCACCCAACAAAACACGCATCCCACCCATGAATATATATCAGAATATATATTCTATAGTTATTTGAAGAAGGGAAGTACCTATAACAGGGTGTCTACCGCATCTGGAAAATCATGGAATCATGGAAAACTCAGGGAATGCGTAAGACCCTGGAATAACATGGAAATCTCAGGGAATTTCCCTGAAAATCTGGAAATTCTTTTATTGTTACACATTTTTTTCTCCGTTCTTTATTTGCATTTGAAATTAAGTAGAGTCGCCACATTCCCAAAATTAAACACAATGCGTGGTTGCATTTTTTTCTTCAAAAGATTATACTCACTCGGAAATGTACGGGTGTTTGTATTTCGAAGAAATCGAACGCGTGGACACGATATAAAAAGTACGACAACATATACACCGCGAAAAAGCAAGCTACTGAACAGTATTTGTTGGAGTCAGCTATTCTAGATAGTCAATTGGCGTTATTAAAAAAAATAATGTATCACTTCGGTTTGAATATTGAGATAAAATAATATACTATTTTATGTTGACTATTAATTGACAGAGTTGTTGAGTGTTACTAAAAGTCGGTACTTTTATGAGATCAAAAATATATTATAATTTTGTTTACTTGTCATTGGTTTAACTCGTCTCGGCCCAGAATGCCACTCGAAGCATGTCGCTCTTCGGTACCGCAGAACTTTTCCTATTCGCGACAGAAAAATTCTTCTAGGACATATTTCGAATGGTAAAGACTTGCCCTTTCCAATGGTGTCAATTAAATTTTTTTAAATCATTATTAAGTTGGCAAAAGTACTGTATTTTTACAAAACAAAACGCGCAAGGCCTGTTTATTCAAAGATGACGAATTTTTCGAAAAATTGCCAAGAATAAAATTTTCTTAAAATCACTTAAAAAGTACGCTGGAATTTTTTCAGAATTTTTTGAGCTTTTTATAAATTTTGCACTTGTCAATTTTTGTAAAAATCAAAAAATCGCTGAGGTTCCAGGTCCACGGCAGATCCAAAACCCCTTGAAAATTTGATTTAAAAAAGGAGCTGTTTCGAGAAAATCGCGTTTTTTGTAAAAGTACTGTATTTTTGCCTATTTAATTATGTTTTAGAGAAATTTAATTGACACCATCAAAAAGGGCAAGTCTTTACCTTTCGAAATATGTCCTTGAAAAATTTTTTGTCGTGAATAGGAAAAGTTCTGAGGTACCGAAGAGCGTCATGCTTCGAGTGACATTCTGGACCGAAACGGGTTAAGATCCATGTCAAAATAAATAACAAATAGAAAAATTATATTTTGTGCATTGAAAAATCGGAGTTCATTCCTTGATCCTGGAATAGTCATGGAAAACTCAGGGAATTCCCTTCATCTGATGTAGTAGACACCCTGTATAATATTATCTCATTCTTATCTACAGTCCAGAACAGTTGAATTTTTGACGAATCATTTTCTTTGAATTGAGAGATTAGAAGTAGAAAAAATCTAGTTCAACTCATAGAGAAAGAGAGTTTAAGAGCTACGTCAATTTAATTTGAACAGAAAATAGAAACACAAAATTAAAGGTTAGGTTACATTATTTACTTATCTGATGATTGATGAAGTGATTGATCCTTTCTGCAGCAATCATCATTCCTGATCCAGTGGGAGAATTTTTCTCAACCCAAATTTTAGATAGAATTTTACTTTCCCAGCTCTATTCATATGTTTCTTCCCAATCAAACCATTCTCTAATTCCAATTTTCAATACTCTAACTTTTAACTACATGACGTTTTGGCCTGATAAATCATATGATAAATCACATGATAAATCACATGATTTATCATGTGATTAATCAGGTGACTTTTTCTAGCAGGGGAAGTTATAGGGAAAGAATCAAAAGTACAAACGCTACCTTCGAGAACTGCAAGGATTACTTCTGAAGTCTGTAAAATAATTTTCATTTGAGTATCAATCAATAATACTTGTTGTTTCACATTACAATTCATCTATTGTTTAAAACAATATTCAAATACCTAATACTACAATCATATTGTGCAATCTTTAGAATAATCTTTTCTAAAAATTTTCAGAAGTGTCTATCTTGTCCATTTTTCTTTTTAATATTCCTCGTTGGCTTTTCTACCTCTGCTACTTTAAGCATGAGTGCCGGGTTTTTCGTAAGCTCTTTTTTCTTTCCAGTGGCTATTTTTATTAGGAAATGAGCCAATGATTAACCTCTCTCTTCCCATGTGTGTCAATTCCTTAAATGTATTTTATTATTTAATTGAGAATTCCCCGTTTAATATAACCTGAATGATAGTGGGAAGAGTGATCAAAACTATGAGCTAACGAGTTGAGACAGTCCATATCGGACTCAATTTCCAAAAAGTGATTAGGTGTTTTAAAAAAAACATGGCAGTAGCTGATTCCAGTGTATGGTATGCAGAAAATTCAACTCATACCAAGATGATTACTACAAACAAGTAGGTATCAATTATAAATGTTGAGATGAATATTCCATTCCAGATTCCAAACGAATTTATATCCATTTTTTATGGATAATCGTTCATTCCCAATGAATTCTTCATTCATTTTCTTTTTCATTTTGGTGTATATTTTAATTATTATTAAGGGGTTACATACACCTTAAAATTAATAATTCTTGAACAGAAAAAAATAACTATTTTAAATTTTTTATTCAAATAATTTAAAATAGTTATTCAATATTATGAATCCAAACAGATACTTACTACTTATGACTCGGCAACATGTACTATTCTCTTCTATGTTAATATTTTGAAAAAATGGGAGGTTAACCCCAAAGTAGCCGGTAGTTGATAATCAAAACAAACTTGAGAGTAAGGGCTATTCCACACTCATGGTTCAGTTTCACACATGAATTTTGAAGGTCTGTTCACATAATGTATTGTCATTCTTACACTAAAAATGGCGGCACATATCGCTTTGACCGAAAATAGTCAAAACATTGGCACTCGAGTCATTTATTGCGAATCATATTAAATAAATGTTCTATAGGCTCATGCTTTGTGATAATTTGAATCATGATTGACAATAAGTAGAAAATTTTTTTTTATAGTTGAATATCGATTTTTTTTGATAATTAAGCATTATAAAATTGATATAAAATATTTTTCTGCAGAGAAAAAAATTAAATCAGCGTTGTTATTGAAAATCATCATTTTTTGCGGTTTTCCCCTCAAAACATGACTTGAGTTAATCTCGCATAACTTTTTAAGGACGCCGAATTTTTTAAAACGGGTTTCGGCATTCGAAAGAGGAGATCCAAATACATGAAAGAAACATGGAAAAAAATCGATTTTTTTTAATTTTAAGTCGTATGTAACCACTTAATTCAATCGCAGTTATTGTTGTAATTATCAAATATTCGCGCTCGACTTTCGAGAGTATACGACATACATATATAGTCACGCAGTACACGATAAGCAATAAGTATTACGTAAAGAATGAAATTAATGCTGATTGAGACGGACACTGGAGGAGGAAGCTCTCTCTTTAAGTGTCAAAAGAGTAGTGTCCAAAAACCCTCGCGCGCTGACTTCCCAGCTTCCTCTCCTCGCGGTTCCTGCTCTCTCCTCCCATCCCCCTGGCCGAGGTATTTGCGGGGGAGCTGCCTTTCGTCGTCGCACGCGCGTGGGCCTCATTCCCCCGTTCTTCCTCCTCCCCCCACCGGCCAGCCGTGGCTTAGGCCATGGGAGAACAGTCGCCATTCCGATGCTCTTATCCATGCAGTTAATGGGGAGAGCCGCTTTACGGGCTTCGCTCTGCACGGGCCCCTACTCCCCCTGTCACACCTGCCGGCTGGCCGTGGCGTAAGCCATAGAAGCGTTGTTGAGCCGTGTCGTCTGCTCTCCTATCTCTCTCTCATTTCTCACCCTCTCTCTCCTCCCAGCCCTTTGGTGGTGTGATCGTGAGGAAGTCGCTTCCCCGGCCGTGATCTGGCGCTGACTTCTTATCACGCCCCATCATGCCAGCCAGCCATGGCTTGGGCCGTGAGAGAGCGGTCGTGGCGTCGACAAATTGTCATCCTCGTGGCTTCGCTCTCTCCTCCCAGCCCTCTGACCAGCGCGCTTACGAAGGGACTTCCTCCTTTGTTCCCTCACGCTGGCCAGACGTGGCGTGGGCCATGAGAGAGCTAGTGCTAAGATTTGAATTGTTGTTGTACTTCTTCACTCTGAGCGGCCGTCGATGGAGCGCTCCACGCTCATGGGGCTCTGGGTGCTATAATTTCCCTAAACAATACACGCATTTGTTCATTGTAACGTTTATATCGGGTCGATACTGAACCAAGCGTCCCCTTCCAGTCTCCGTCTTAAATCACCAAACTTATCTGCTAAAGAGGCCGTCCAATGGTTGGAAATATACACACACACACACACACACACACACACACACACACACTCGCAGACATATATAATGATAATGAATAGTAGGTATAATTTTATACCTACCGCACTGCGTGCGTGATAGAATCCTATCTTTCTTAAACATAATTTGAGGCTGCATTGCTTCATAATGAATCGCACTATTATTCACGTTCATTCCACACTCGTTCATACATCTCCTTTCACATACTCTTCTCTTGAAGCTTAAGGTGGAAATTCCGTGACTACCTGACTCAAATTAGCATCTAAATTTTTTTCATTCCAAATCATCATTATTCATACTTAAAATCGTTTCTAAATTATTATCACGATTTTTTGTCATGGTCGAACCTTGTTTGAAAGTAAATATTGAAGAATCGAAAGATTCACCGGTCACTATTTTGACTAGTTTTTTTCTGGCAGTGGGCTGGCGGACATAAACACAACAACACTGTAAAAATCTGTTGCAGTTAACCTCCACTCATTTTATCGACTGTACTCCTACGTTACCGATATATTTACATGTTGGTCAGTTGAGCGCGGTACACAGTGTTGCCAGATTTTCCCAAGTGCACAACGAACATGGTGGACACTCTCGTTCGCAGGGTGAAAAATATATTGTAACAGATGTAGCATTAGAATGAGTTCGGGTTGCTACATATATTTCACCGGTAACGGATTCTACAAATTTCAAAGTTCCTTTTCATATATTTTCTTCCAAGGCATTGATTTATTAGATCATTCAATTTTTATTAGAGAATGTCTGTGCTCCATGTAGGTTACAATAGCTACATGTCAAAGTTCGCGACTTCGAATGAAAATAACTTTGTTAGGAGCACGGATACCGCTGTTTTTTTCATTTCATTCAAAAGAGCGAATTGAGAACTATTATATATTTCAACGTGAGCAACAGTTTTAGTTGGAGAGGGTGACGGAATTTCCACCTTAACCACAATTTCTGCACATCTGTACGTGCGATCGATGTACCCTGATAGACGAGCATGTTCACGCCTTTGTATGCGCGGTCGAGCGCGTGAGATAAATCATGGGGGACGTCTTCTCGTGACTCGGGCTCGTTCCTGGGCGATCAGTTAATCCTCGACGTCCACACGCGTTTCGAGAAGCTCTTATTGCTCCGATTGTAAATTGTCGGCTTCGGCTCCCAACTTTCTCTTTTCCGGATTAACGTCGCGCCCCCGCGCTGCTTGGAGAATAAAGGTGGGCCTAGTGGCGTCGCGATTTTACGACCGGGCGGCTGCAGAACAGCTGTCGCGACTCGGGTCGTAGCGTACTGCGCCACGATTCATGTGTTTGCGAGCGGTGGCTGGCGAGCAGCTGTCGTGTTTCAGGTAGTCACGCCGCGCGATGAGTGAAAGCAGCCGTTTCCACTGCCTTTATATTACGATTTTATTCAAAACTGCCTGATGAGGCCAGTAAACCTTGCTGGCGAAACGTCGCATGAATCAAATATTTAGTGGATTTTGTGATTTTTCCTTTTCCACTACACTCTGGATTGGCCCTCGAAGATCGACCATTTACACAATACTTTAATTATGGAGGGTGTAAACTACAATATCATGAGAATAACTAGTGGTTTCCTTGATAAAAAAAATATATGATATAATTATACGATGCCAAAAAACGTAATCAGTGTAGAGAAATACATTGAAGTTTTTTTTTCCTTTTTGCTATAAAAATAACAGTTTTGTATGTGAAAACTTGCCGTCAGTGACTTTTCTCCATGTTACATTCACGCAACTTATCCTCGCATCCGTAAAATTTTGGAAAACTAAATCCACCATCGGAAAGCTGAGGGAAAACTACATCGATATCATTTCCGACATTATTAAGATGTTAGTCTTATGGAGTCAAAAACAAGGGTCAAAAACGCGAGGTTTTAGCGTCCGCGCGCCGGCTCTGGAGAGTTGACGTGAAACGCCCCATATTCGAATACTTGTTTCAAATATTCTAAACATTTCTTCATCTTATTTTCTAATTACCCTCTCAATGCTATTTTTCAAACTGATGTGCAGCATAACTCGGCCGTGTTTCATCCGACTGACGTGAAATTCCATGTGTAGCTTCTCAGATACATATATGTAGACTATCGTGGTACCTTGGCATTTTGCGATAGATGAACAGTTACATTTCTTATAAACAATCTCAAGCCGATTTCGTGATGAAGAAAAAACAAAGAGGTCTAGAGTTCGCTCAATTGGAAGAATCAATATTTTTGGAAAAGCCAATGTACCGCGATTGCTTACTTCATATAGAACAGAAAAAAAAATTATATCCATTCAACGTACTGTGAAGTGGCTAGCCTACACACCATTTACCGATTCAAAAAGAAGAGGCTCTCGATTGACACGCTGTGTGGGTTAAAATTTTAAAATTTTGTAACGGATTTATTTTAATGTAATGTAGACGTAGACGCTTCGGAACGTCCCAATGAAACCCCAAATTTTTATTTCAATTCTTTTATCAGATGCGAAAAAAAATACTTTGAAAAGACCTCATTTTCTAGCCTTCCCAGAGCTATCCCTTTAATGTACAATAATTTTTTTACTATGGTATTAATTGTCTATCTACATTAAAATTTGAATTTTTCAATAACTTCCTTATCTCTGGTTTTTTGTAGAAGACATGGACGAGGGCAATGAGCATTCAAATGGTAATACAATTTTAATGGAGTATTAAAATAAATTTTCAACAGATGAATGTATCTTATACAGATTTTTTTTTCGTGAATATCTCTGGTATCTTATTTCTTCTATTTGTCTAGTAACGGATGATGATGAGCAATTTGAACCATTTGAGGATTTTGATCCTGGAGCCTGGAGCCAGGCAGATGCATTGGACAAAGGTAAATCGGTGTTTTTAATTGAGGGCTAGTCGCAATGAATCACTGTTACTACAGGCTTACATTCAGGTTCCAGTTTATTATTGAACTCCATGACACGAATCAATCTTGATTCGCAATCTGATACTAGAGTCATATTTCAAACTTTCCTCGCAGTTTCTGATGAAATAATTATTGTTTGATGTTTGAATCCTGCGTATTATGAATCGCGTTTGATGCAACTGAATATTCAATGAGATTCTCATTGCATGGTTTTCGGGCTCAGATCAATTCTGTATCCTTATATAAAAAAGTGATGGGGGTCAAAGTGAAGCCAGTTAACTCGTGATTTGATTGGTGTAGACCTAACCACGTTACGAGTTGAGTAAAATATAGATATAGATATAAGTAGTGAATGCAGGCAAGCAAAAAACAAATGAACAATAAATTTTGAGGTTTAGGCACGTATACTGTAGTCTTAATAAGAAAATGAAAGTTTTGAGATTGAAAAAACCAAATCTTCTTGCCAGATGTTGAATAAAATCTAAATACAGGTTTTAAAATTGCGTATTATGAAATAAATCGTAAATCGCGCGCAGCGCGTCTGAATGTAGCTAGTAAAATATAATGGTTCGTAGAAAAACGTCAGCTTCGAAAGCCAGATCTCGATTGAATGTGAGATATTACTTTACAACGGACTCCTTTCTTTGTTTTCGCAGAGATTCTTTTTGATCAATCAGATGCAACCGTTTATTACGATAATAGTATCGGAACCGATGCCAAGTCAATGGTCTATAACTCATCGGAAGTAAATAATCAGCCAGATCCAGTTGATATCTTGAATAATAATGGAATAGGTTTGTTTGCAAGCATGGTTAGAATTAAATTTGGTGATCCGTCAATTTTTAATAAATTTTGGATATCTTTCTCAAATTTTCAGATGATACAAATACTAATACATTCCAAGATAAAGATAAACTTGATTTAACATATAGCATGACAGAAAGTAGGCAGTGTGATACCAAAACCAGTTCTCCATCTGATCATGAACATGAGTTGAGAAAAATTCGAAAAAGTAAGGATTAATCCAATCGTTCATCTCATACCTACCTGGTTATTACTGGTCATTTGATTAATTTTTTCATTATAGAAAAAATTAGCACCTGTATTGAATGTGATACTGAATCAGGATCCGATGATAACTCTGATGATGACTCCGTTCCGCGTGAATTGATTATTCCTCAAGAATCTGAAGCACTCGATCCTGGAGCCTGGAGCCTGAGTGAGGCATTGGACAA
The DNA here is from genome assembly GCA_020882685.1 of Aphelinus atriplicis. Classification (NCBI taxonomy): domain Eukaryota; kingdom Metazoa; phylum Arthropoda; class Insecta; order Hymenoptera; family Aphelinidae; genus Aphelinus; species Aphelinus atriplicis. The sequence goes on along the minus strand of CM037074.1, from coordinate 30,679,468 downwards.
TGGTAAATCGATGTTTTTCTTTGAGGGCTAGTCGCAATGAATCACTGTTACTAGCACATTCAGGTTTCATTTTATTATTGAACTTTGTGACTCGAATCAATCTTGATTCGAAATCTGATGAGTCATATTTAAAACTCTCCTCGCGATTCCCGATGAAATAATTATTACTTGATATTCGGATTCTGCGTATTATAAATCGCGTTTGATGCAACTGAAGATTCAATGAGATTCTTATTGCATGGCTTTCGGGCTCAGATCAATTCGGTGAATAATGTAACGGTTCGTAGATAAACGAAAGCTTTGACAGCTAGATCTCGATTGAATGTGAGATATTACTTCGCAACTGACTCCTTCCTTTGCTTTTTCAGAAATTTTTTTCGATGAATCAGATGCAACCGTTCATTACGATGATGATATCGGAACCGATGCCCAGTCAATGGTCTGTAACTCATCGGAAGAAAATAATCAGCCAGATCCAGTTAATATTCCAAATAATGACGAAATAGGTTTGTTTTCTAGTATAGTTAGATTCAAACCTGTCTATCAATCAATATTTAATAAATTCCGGATATCTTTCTCAAATTTTCAGATGATATCGTCGCCTCCGTGTAAAAAGGGGCCAACTCAGCGTCCGGAACAAGAAGGGGCCAACTCGCTGGCCGGGCAAGAAGGGGCCAACTCGCCGTCCGTGCAAAAAGGGGCCAACTCGCAGTCCGTGTAAAAAGGGGCCAACTCGCCGTCCGTGCAAGAAGGGGCCAACTCGCCGTCCGTGCAAAAAGGGGCCAACTCAGACGAGTTTTGAATTTCACATAAAATTCAGTTCACGAATCTCTTGAGAAGTCTTATGCACGCTATGTGATAGCCGTAGTGCGTCTCTTTCAATGATTAGGTGATTTTCACGTAATTTACATGTCATCAGAATGTAATATGTCAAGTTAACTATTTACGTTAAACGGCTTTTGCTCGATGGTTTCTTTTAGAAATTGGTATACATATGTTTTTGAGGTCGCTCATTATGAATCCGGCCTCAAATTCTAAAAAATCAAATTAGAGCCTCTAAGATCACCTGATAAAAATTTGGAAAAAAAATTGAATTTTGTTGAAAATTGGTATACATGGGTTGTTGAGGACGCTGATTACAAATCCGGCCTCAGATTTTGAAAATTCGAATTAAATCAAGCCTCTAAGATCACCTGACAAAAATTTGGAAAAAAATTGAATTTTGTCGAAAATTGGTATACATGGGTTTTTGAGGTCGCTGATCACGAATCCGGCCTCAGATTTTGAAAATTCAGATTAGAGTCTCTAAGATCACCTGACAACAAATTGGAAAAAAATTGAATTTTGTCGTAAATTGGTATACATGGGTTGTCGAGGTCGCTGATTACAAATCCGGACTCAGATTTTGGAAATTCGAATTAGATCAAGCCTCTAAGATCACCTGACAAAAAATTAGGAAAAAATTGAATTTTGTCGAAAATTGGTATACATGGGTTTTCGAGGTCGCTGATCACGAATCCGTCTTCCGATTTTGAAAATTAAGATTAGAGCCTCTAAGATCACCTGACAACAATTTGGAAAAAAATTGAATTTTGTCAATAATTGGTATACATCGGTTTTCGAGGTCGCTGATTACAAATCCGGCCTCAGATTTTGGAAATTCGAATTAGATCAAGCCTCTAAGATCACCTGACAAAAATTTGGAAAAAAAATGAATTTTGTCGAGAATTGGTATACATGGGTTTTTGAGGTCGCTGATCACGAATCCAGCCTCAGATTTTGAAAATTAAGATTAGAGCCTCTAAGATCACCTGATAAAAATTTGGAAAAAAATTGAATTTCGTCGAAAATTGTTATACATGGGTTTTTGAGGTCACTGATTACGAATCCGGCCTCAGATTTAAAATATTAGAATCATAGCCTCTAAGATTGGTGACCAAAAATTTGAAAAGATACTGGATTTGAATAAAACTTGGTATACATGGGTTTCCATGATCGCTGATTATGAATCAGGCCTCAGATTTTTAAACTTCGAATTAGATTGAACCTGCAAGATTGCCGACCGAAAATTTGGAAAGATAATGGAATCTAATGGAACTTGGTATACATGGGTTTTTTAGGTCGCCGATTACACATAAAGCTTCAGATTGAAATAAGCCTAAATCTTCAACATCGTCGACCGTAACAAGGAAACATCCTTTTAGAAGGTTACCCAAATAAAAAACCATCTCATATTTGACTTCATAGAAAAAACTGTTTCAAGTGTGATTACATTCTTCTAGTTTTCGCTCGTTTAGAGTTAATACATGCATTCGTGTGTATATTCCCAATTATAATTTTATTCATATACGATGCAATGATCTCTCGCTCGCTGTCGCTCACTCGAGTCTTTCGAGTGAATTTTAATCAAAAAATCTACAAAACATTCTATGATCTTCAATATTCAATTCAGTTTGGAGAAGTTATACTTTTAAATTACTGTAAATAGATATAAATCGACATCATGATGCATATAAATTATAGCCCTCGATCTCCTCTTTCGATCCATCACACCACATGTTCTTCAAATCGTCATTTTCTGAGTTGTTTATCAGATAGAAAATTGGAAAAAATGGTTTTCGGCGACGCGGCAAGTTTTCTAAGACGTATATTACGCCCCCACGTCTGTTTTTCCGGAATTTACACCTCAGATTATGAAAATGCTCATTTTACTCTATAAATCTGCAAGATCAGATTTTGAATAGATAACCCAATTAAGGTAACTGTACCCAATTTGGCACTGTACCCAATTTGGCACAATCGTCAGATTTCGTATTTCCGGTGCTCTCTGAGCATCAGTCGCTCTTGGGTTATGTTGGGGGAATTAAAAGAAAATTTTCGGTATCTTCCCCGCCCATTTAGCCCTTAAAACCACTCTCCTACAACACTTTGAAGTTTCACTTACTGATTTTTTCACCATTTTCTTATTTCACTTTTCACACTCAACCTCAAAAATCAGGTGTCAATAATTTTTATCTCTCAAAGTGTCATTACTCTTTTTTTGTGTAAAAACATCTCAGCTTTCGATTGGTCTCATCAGTTTTCCTAAAATTATTTTTTATCCTACTCAAATTGCTGTTTTTTCGCATCAAAAAAAAGTGAACCCAATGTGCCCCTCTACGCGTTTTTTAAATGGGAAGACTGAGTGAAATCATTGAATATTTGTATAGACATATTACGATGATTTAGACGCGTATTTTTGAGTTGTATGTTAAAAATTTTGTATAAATATCACTGGGAACATAATTGAGAGTTTATTTCAATGCCAATTGGATCGACCCTGTAGGCCTATATAGGCTGTAGCTAATGATTAAAAAATTGTGCCAAATTGAGTACACGTTTTGTGCATTTAGCCTTTTTGCGTTTTTTTTTAAATTGCGATTTTCGATAGGTTAAAGTAGTCGAATGATGATTATGAAGATGGTTTCTAATAGGTATTAAGCTAAGCTTTGAGATGCCGTTCACAGAATTTTAAAATTCGAAGTCTATCATAGTCAAATTCGCGAAAAACCCTTAAGGGGGGGCACATTGGGTACAGTTACCTTATATTATTTTTTTAACGTTATCCTGGAATCAAACGTCGAATAATTGTCTTTATGGCCATTACGCCCCCACAGTATCAATTTTTCGAACACATAGACAGTTCAAATTGTAGTTCTTGACCTCCTCTTCCGAACCCATTATACCGAATTTTGTTCAAATCATCATTCTCCAAGTTGTTTATTACTTCAAAATCTTTCGTATGACGAAAATTCGGCTACACATGATTCTCCACATAATAGATCACGTCCACGCGTCTATTGTTTTGGACTTTTTACCTTAGATTATGAAAATGCTTGGGCTCCTCTATCGATCTGCCCGACCCGATTCCAAAATACTCTAACAAAACATTGTTTCCGAGAGCAAAATATGGGAATCATAATTTGTGTACGGATTAATTTTAATATAATGTAGATTTGTTCTACAAGTTCCTTTGAAAGAACGGAACAAATGAGAACTAGAAAATTGATATACAGTGTTTAGAGTGAAATACCGTGAAACTCTATTTGCGTAACAGCATAACCTCTGGTACAAGTATTGAAGATTATACTTGGCACAAACATTTTTGCTTATTCTGATCGATATGCTTATTACATTTCCAACATAAGTTTATTTTGGGATGGAATCAACCGACTTTTGCTGACACCAGAGTAGAAGAAATGCCTCTTTATTCAGTAAACCATCTAAACGGATGCTTCTTCGTTACCATCGATGATGTTGAAGGTTTAGGCTTATTTCCATCCAAAGCTCGAGGTGTAATCAACGCCCAAAAGAACCCATGGATACCAATTTCATCAAAATCCAGTATTTTTTCAAATTTTCGGTCGTCAATTTTAGAGGCTTTAATTTGAATTTTCAAAATCGAAGGCCGGATTCGTAATCAGCGACGTCAAAAACCCATGGAAACTAATTTTTATTATAATCCATTAACTTTCCAAATATTCGTTCGCTAATCTTAGAGGCTCTAATTTGAAATCTTCATATCTGAGGCCGGATTCGTAATCAGCAACCTCAAAAACCCATGGATACTAATCTACACTACTATACTATACTGTAAAGTTAATCCTTCCGGAAATTTCATGGAAAGATTTTTCAATGAAGGAGTTGACTACCATAAAAACAAATAAAACGGATCAAAGGGAAATTGCCTGCGGTATCATGTTCCGCATTGAAATTAACAAAAAAACGATGCGTGGATGTCAAAAATGGTAAAATTCAAGTTGCGTTCTTTTGGTATCCTCATTGGAAAAAACTGTGAAATAGTTGTATGGTGCAAATTTGAGTTTCACTGATTTATAAATCAATCGAAAATCTTTCCCATTCTATGGTGGAAATTTTGGAAAAAATGATTCGTGGGCGTGAAATATGGAAAAAACGGACTTTCATCAATTTGTACCGCATGAACCGTTGGAAAATGTATGAAACAGCGTCGTGATGAACATTCTGATTGGAGGTATCGATAGAGCTCATTTAGCGCTTCAATTATTCATCGTGAAAAAATCAAAAATATTGATGCGTAGGCATGAAGTATGTAATTGAAAATTGGTAGTTTACTTTGCGATTTTTATGCTTTCAGATAAATACGTGAGATTATGATCTGGTGCCATTTAGAGTATGTTTGATCGAAAGAATATCTAATGGGCTTGAATATTTACATTATATTAAAATTAATCCGTACACAATTTATGATTCCCATATTTTTCTCTTGGAAAGAATGTTTTGTTAGAGTATTTTGAAATCGGGTCTGGCAGATCGATAGAGGAGGCCGAGCATTTTCATAATCTGAGGTCAAAAATTCAAAAAAATAGACGCGTGAGCGTGATCTAAGTTGTGGAAAATCATGTGTAGCCGAATTTTCGTCATACGAAAGATTTTGAAGTAATATACAACATGGAACTTGATGATTTGAAGAATACTCGGTATTATGGGGCGAAAGAGGAGGTCAAGAGCTACAATTTGATTTGGCTATGTGTTGGAAGAATTGATATTGTGGGGGCGTATTGACCAAAAATAATTATTTGACGTTTGATTCCAGAAAACGTTGAAAAAATAGTATAAATGGGTTATCTATTCAAAATTTGATTTTGCAGATTTATAGAGGAAAATGAGCGCTTCCATAATCTGAGGTGGAAAATCCAAAAAAATAGACGTGGGCGCGTAATATACGTCATAGAAAACTTGCCGCGTTGCCGAAAACCACTTTTCTCCGATTTTCTATCTGATAAACAACTTAGAAAATGATGATTTGAAGAAAATGTGGTGTGATGGATCGAAAGAGAAGATCGAGGGCTATAATTTATATGCATTATGATGTCGATTGATATCTATTTTCAATAAATTAAAAGTATAACTTATTGAAACTGAGTTGAATATTGAAGATTATAGAATATTTTGTACATTTTTCAATTAAAATCCACTCGAAAGACTCGGGCGAGCGACAGCGAGCGAGAGATTATTGCTAGTTTCCATAAAAATACAGTATCTTTTTAATATTTCGGTCGCTAATCTTTGAGGCTCTAACTAGAAGTTTCCAAATCCGAGGCCGGATTCGTAATAAGCGACCTCAAAAACCCATGTATACCACTTTTCGACAAAATTCAATTTTTTTTTCCAAATTTTTATCTAGTGATCTTAGAGGCTCTAATTATTATTTTCAAAATTTGAGGCCGGATTCGTGATCAGCGACTTCAAAAACCTATGTATACCAATTTTCAACAAAATTCAATTTTTTTCCAAATTTTTGTTAGGTGATCTTAGAGGCTTGATCTAATTCGAATTTTCAAAATCTGAGGCCGAATTCGTGATCAGCGACCTCGAAAACCCATGTATACCAATTTTCGACAAAATTCAATTTTTTTCCAAATTTTTGTCAGGTGATCTTAGAGGCTTGATCTAATTCGAATTTTCAGAGTCTGAGGCCGGATTTGTAATCAGCGACCTCGAAAACCCATGTATACCAATTTTCGACAAAATTCAATTTTTTTCCAAATTTTTGGTAGGTGATCTTAGAGGCTTGATCTAATTCGAATTTTCAAAATCCGAGGCCGGATTTTATTCCAAATTTTTATCAGGCGATCTTAGAGGCTCTAATTTGAATCTTTAGAATTTCAGGCCGGATCCACTATGAGCGACGTCAAAAACATATGTATACCATTTCTAAAAGAAACCATCGAGCAAAAGCCGTTCAACGTAAATAGTTAACTTGACATATTACATTCTGATGACATGTAAATTACGTGAAAATCACCTAATCATTGAAAGAGACGCACTACGGCTATCACATAGCGTGCATAAGACTTCTCAAGAGATTCGTGAACTGAATTTTATGTGAAATTCAAAACTCGTCTGAGTTGGCCCCTTTTTGCACGGACGGCGAGTTGGCCCCTTCTTGCACGGACGGCGAGTTGGCCCCTTTTTACACGGACTGCGAGTTGGCCCCTTTTTGCACGGACGGCGAGTTGGCCCCTTCTTGCCCGGCCAGCGAGTTGGCCCCTTCTTGTTCCGGACGCTGAGTTGGCCCCTTTTTACACGGAGGCGACGATATAAGAACTAATACATTCCAAAATAAACTTGATTTATCAGATAGCATGATAGAAAATAGACAGAGTGATATCGAAAACTGTTCTACATCTGATCATGAACATGAGTTGAGGAAAAATCGAAAAAGTAAGGATTGATACAATCGTTCATCTCATACCTACCTGGTTATTATTGGTCATTTGATTAATTCTTTCATTGTAGGAAAAAGTAGCACCTGTATTGAATGTGATACTAAATCAGGATCCGATGATGACTTCGTTCCGCGTGAATTGATTATTCCTCAAGATTCTGAAGCACTCGATCCTGGAGCCTGGAGCCTGAGAGAGGCATTGGACAATGGTAAATCGGTGTTTTTCTTTGAGGGCTAGTCGCAATGAATCACTGTTACTAACACATTCAGGTTTCATTTTATTATTGAACTTTGTGACTCGAATCAATCTTGATTCGAAATCTCATGAGTCATATTTAAAACTCTCCTCGCGATTCCCGATGAAATAATTATTACTTGATGTTCGAATTCTGCGTATTATAAATCGCGTTTGATGCAACTGAAGATTCAATGAGATTCTTATTGCTTGGCTTTCGGGCTCAGATCAATTCGGTGAATAATGTAACGGTTCGTAGATAAACGACAGCTTTGAAAGCTAGATCTCGATTGAATGTGAGATATTACTTCGCAACTGACTCCTTCCTTTGCTTTTTCAGAAATTCTTTTCGATGAATCAGATGCAACCGTTCATTACGATGATAATATCGGAACCGATGCCCAGTCAATGGTCTGTAACTCATCGGAAGAAAATAATCAACCAGATCCAGTTAATATTCCAAATAATGACGAAATAGGTTTATTTTCTAGTATAGTTAGATTCAAACCTGTCTATCAATCAATATTTAATAAATTCCGGATATCTTTCTCAAATTTTCAGATGATATAAGAACTAATACATTCCAAAATAAACTTGATTTATCATATAGCATAATAGAAAATAGTCAGAGTGATATCGAAAACTGTTCTACATCTGATCATGAACATGAGTTGAGAAGAAATCGAAAAAGTAAAGATTGATCCAAACGTTTATATCATACCTACCTGATCATTATTGGTCATTTCATCAATTATTTTATTCTAGGAAGTAGAAGGACTTTGTAGAAAATACGATGAATTACAAGAAATGTTTCTTTAAGTTTTACCACGATAGTGTAATCAATGTAAGAGAGAGTCCGGAGAAAATATAGTTCATCCATGAGGTTCAGTGAAAACCCCATTCATGTGCTCGAAACAATTCGAGGCCATGCCTTTTCGCAAGCCCAGTGAAGATTGAGGCTGTGCGCTATCCGTTCTGTGTCGGAAAAATATTATATATTTCGTGCAGACTGATTGCGACGGATTAACCAATTTGGAAGCCGTTACTTGTCGGGAAAACTATAAGTTTTCAAAAGAGGATTTGAATTTGGTTGGTCCGGAGTAAACAGTTTGAAAAAGAAAGGTATAATTATTTTTGAAAAGAAGTATTGGGTTTTCCTGACGAATGGATAGGCGCGGAAATATCAAACCGAACGATGATAACGATGGGAGAAAGAATTCTTCGAAATTGTGAGCCTTGGTAGGGAGGACGCCGGAGTAGGGCGGAGCTCCACATAAAAGCACGAGCGCCAACGAGCGCGCACTTTTTGGTCGCCTGACTCTCTCATGGTTAGTTAGACGATATATATTAAGTTCCGACTTTCATTGTCAAACTAAAGTAATTAGAATAAGGCTAAATTATATCTATTTAATCATTTCTATATCCTATATTAAAATACAACTATTATATACGAATATTATATCAAAATACAACGATTACTTCAAAGAAAATGAGACACTACTATATTTGATATTTAATTTACTTTTATCGAACGGGATTCTGAACCAAGATCCGATGATGACTCCGATAATGACTCTGATGATTCCTTCGTCCCCAGTGACTTGAATGCTTCTCAGAGTTCTGACTCAATCGAATTACCTTCTTTAACTGACGATGAAGATGATCAACAAAAAAAAAAAAAGACCAAGTTGGCAGCCAAAACTGTACAAAAGAAAGTGATCACAGAAACGACGGTGTCCGTGGCACCAATCAGAAAACAAGCTGACGATTACCATTTGCCAGGTAATAGTGCCATCCCGTTGGAACAGCTCCACACTCCAAGTTCAAATGCAGGAGGCAAATGGTTTTACAAACCAAACTTTTGTTTATTCTGTTTAAAAAAACAAAATCGCATCGACAGGCATCTCTTAGCGCATCACGCAAGAGACAATGAAGAGATTCGGGAAGCCAGCCTATTAAAACCTGGTGATAAGAGGAGAATATCCATTCTGGCAAAGTATCGACTTATGGGTAATGAAATCTATAATAAAGACAGGATCCTTAATGGAGAAAAAGAACTAATTACTTGTCGTAGACCAAGACAAAAGAAGGTAGTCGAAGAACCTGTAAAAACCCAGCCTTCCTGTGGTAATGTTATTGAATCAGGATCTAGTGCCATGGAATGCGTAGACAATAATGACGAATCGAATGATAAAAATTCAGGATCTGCTGAGCCGGAGCTCGGCAACGGATTATTATTTGTTAGATGTGGATTTTGCCCCGGATATTACAAGAAATCTAACATAAGAAATCATGTTCGAACTGCACACAAGAACGTGAATGAAGGCTCAGCAAAAGAAATCTTAGTAGCGGCTAATCGAGCGATGGATCAAGTACATCCAGAAGCTTCGACAGGTGTACGAGATTATGTTTTCCCTAATCTCAAAACAGATCTTGTTGGCTACACAGCAAGAATGGATCGGGTCATTACGCTATTTGCTAATAAATTTCATGATAAATACGGTCCGGAACAAAGTACTCTCATTCGAGGACACATCAGATTATTGGCAGAACTTTTAATCGAGCTCCGAAGACTGTCAACTGTCCATTTTGAACGATATAGATTGAAGATTAACGACTTGGAAGAAATATTTTGCAGTGCGTACATTCCGATAGTCATAGATGCAATCAGGAACCTATGCGAATTTGATGAAAAAGAACGCGTCTTCAAAAAGTGCTTCAAAGCGGAGACATTGCCAGCTCTTCTGAGACGCTTAATAGAAATATTGCATTATGAATATGCTGTCAAGACTGATGAAGTGAAGCAACGAAATTTGAGAAACTTTCAAGACGCAATTAAATCCGCAATTGAAAGCAAAATTTACGCTCATGCGAAGAGAACGAGGACTGAAGAAGGGAGGAAGAAAAATGATGAAGAGCTTCCCACAACAGAAGAAATAGAAATTTTTTCAGAATTTTTACATATGAGACTGGAGAAAAGCATCGAGAAACTGACGGAGGAACCTGATGAAAGAAGCCATGCAGAGGTCACAAGGTTGATAGCCTGCATATTGCTGGTATTCAACAGGAGACGATCAGGCGAAATAGGGAAAGTGAAGGTGGTGAATTATGAGTATAGAAAAGGAATTAGCAAGAACGATGAGTTTTTTAAATCGTTGCCAGAAGAAAAGAAAAATTTAAGGAGCGAGTACAAAAGGATGGATTTTGCCGGAAAAAAAACAGACGGAAAAGGCCATGCATACATCAGCCGCAAAATAGAGGAGGCCATCGACTTAATGCTCAAGAATCGGAGTATCCAAGGAATATCGCCTCACAACCCATACCTTTTTGCTTCACGAAGCAAAACTCCAGAGATCTACAAGAGGATAGAAGTGACAATTGCGATGAGAGAACTATCGGCTGAATGTAATGACACATATAAACCCATAAATCATTTGAATATGAGAGGGACGAAGCTCCGGAAACACGCGGCTACATTTAATAACGCGGTAGCAAAAAAGGACACAATATTAATATGTGCTCATATGGGCCATTCTGTTGACATACATAATAAATTTTACAAACAGAGGATTGATGACCATGACGTGGAAGTCCTTGGTTTTCTCAAGGACGCAGGAAGATCTGATAAAAAATCCCCCGAAACGTCAGTCAGACCTGAAAAAACCGGTAAAGGTAATATCTAACGTGGAATGAAAAACATAGAAATTATATTTTCACCATCCTGCCTACCTACTAATCTGAATTCTCTTACATTTTCAGGATCATCTCGCAAACCGTGGTCGGAGGAGGAACTAGTTATAGTCAATAAATATTTCAGAAGAGCTATTTATGATGGACAGGCAGTGGACGTTGAAACACTGAACAAAGTTCAACAAAAGAATAAAAACCTGAAGAGAAGATCTCATGAATCAATAAGAGCCAAAGTATCATACCTCAGGAGGATTGCAGAATAAATTCTGCCATTCTCTTATTGCTGGATAACGTCCTAATAGTTGAGATCCAAAAGGCTAGAGAGTAAACATTGACTAAAAAACATGAATAAGCAAACATTATTTGTCACTACTTGCTAGTACTAATCCTTATGTATAAAATACAGGGGGCTAGGGAATAAACATTGATTGAAAAACATTAATTAGCAAGCGTTATTTGTAGAATTCCGTCAGCCACCATCTTGAAACTTCCATCTAGCATACAGAATTTCTAATATCTAATGTGAGGTTCATCATCAGCGCCCCCAATATACGTGTAATCATATTTTCCCGATCCTCGGCTGAAAATGGAGAATTTCGTCAGTCGCCATCTTGAAACTGCCATCTTTGATTCGGAATTGTGAAATCTCATCTCGTATTCATCATCAGCGCTTCCAAAATAACCTGTTCTCATATTTTTACGAAAATAGAACTAATAATGAAGAATTTCGTCAGCCGCCATCTTGGATTCAGAATACCTAAAATCTAATTTCAAATTGATCATCAACGCCCCAAAAAACCGTGTAATCTGATTTTTACGATCCTACAACTGAATATGTCGAATTCCGTCAACCGCCATCTTGTAACCACCATTATAAACCGCCATCTTAGATTCAGAATTTCTGGAATTTAATTTCAGATTATTATATTCTCGCGAACCTACAACTAAATATGTAGAATTTTGTCAGCTGTCATCTTGAAACCACCATCTTGGATACCATATTCCTAAAATCTTTTGTCAGATTCATCATCAGCGCCTCGGAAATACCATGTAATCATATTTTTACGAACCTGAAACGAATAATATAGAATTTCGTCGGCCGCCTTCTTGGAACCGCCATCGTGGATACCGTATTCCTAAAATCTTATGTCAGATTCATCATCAGCGCCCCAAAAATACCCTGTTATCATATCATCATGAACCTAAAACTAGATAAGTAGAATTCTACCGTCCACCATTTTGAAACCACCATCTTATTGTAAACCGAACTTCTTAAATTTCATGTCAGATTCGTCATCAGTGCCCCAAAAATACTCTGTTATAGTATTATCACGAACCTACACCCAAAAAAGTAGAAGTTCATAAGCCGCCATCTCGGAACCGTCATTCGGGATATGAAGTATCTGAATTCTGTCGTCAGATTCATCTTCAGCGCCCCAAAACATACCTTGTTGTCATATTTTTGTGAGCCTACAACTAAATAAGTAGAATTCCGTTCGCCGCCATCATTAAACCACTATCTTTGATTAAGATCTTCTGAAATCAAATTCCATAATCATCATCAGCGCTCCCAAAATGACCTGTTCTCATAATTTCACGAACCCACAACCAAAACTATAGAATTTCGTGAGCGACCATCTTGGATACCGAATTTGTAAAATCTAATGTCGAATTCTACATTTATACATCTACAGTTATATATTCACGAACCTTGTACGACACGTGGTAACTCCTTTGAAAAATTAATTATTCGAAATAAAGTAAAAAGAAATATTTAATATACGGCGAGTGTATCTGGGGACCGTGAATGAAATGCCCAAACGTACGTAAAAGCCGATAGGTATGTTACAACCTACAACTGAAAATATGTAGAATCCCGTCAGCCGTCATCTTGGAACTGCCATATTGGATATATGTTTTCTGAAATCTAACGTCAGATTCGTCATAAGCGCCCCAAAAATACCCTATTATTATTTCACGAATCTACGACTAAATATATAGAATTTCGTCAGTCGTCATCTTGAAACCGCCACATTGGGGCCGTACTTCTGAAGCTCATGTCAGATACATCATCAGAACCTCCAAAATACCATGTAATCATATTTTGACGAACCCACAACAAAAAATGTACAATTTCATCAGCTGGTTTCTTGGAACCGCAATCTTGGATACCGAATTTACAAAATCTAAAGTTAGATTCATCATAAGCGCCCCCAAAATACCGTGTTTACATATTTTCATGAACATAGAATTAAATAAGTGGAATTCCGTTCGCCGGCATCTTGAAACCACCACCTTTGATTCAAGATTTCTGAAACCTAATTTCTTATTCATCATCAGCACTCTCAAAAAAACTGTTCTCATATTTTCACGAACCTAAAACTAATAATGTAGAATAATGTCAGCCGCAGTCTTGAAACTGCCATATTGGATTCAGAATTTGCAAAATGCGATTTCAGATTGATCACCAGCACCCTCAAAGTACCATGGCCTCATTGAAGCTAACTGGTCTATTCCTACCTGAACGGAGTCTATGTGGTTTAGGTCGCTCTCTAGGAGAGAGATCCTTATAGCTTGTACGTGCCAAGATTGCGCGCTCATTCTAATATGGCTCGAGCAGCGCATGCGCACGAACACTTCATTGCAGGCTCTATTATCGAAACTTTCAGTTGCATTGTTTTTCTAATAATAATCTTTTTTTATAATTTTGGCTAATGGTTGCAGAATGCGCTTACAATTTTTAGTCGATTGGACCTCTGATACAATAAAATCAATACATATCTATAATCGTAGGTGGACTGGCGGAGGCTCGGGCCTCGGCGCAGACAGACACAGTATGTCAGCGCGCCAATGTCCCCACTGGGCTTCCGTACAGAGCTCTATTAGCGAGCGTTACTCGCTCTCTCAACCGCCTCACTTTAGAACTCGCTATAGCTCCGCCCCTTTACATTAGTCCCGTAGCCGACCTAAGAGCTGATCTCCAGCACTTTTTTACCACAATATCCACCTTAGATCCGCTATGCGCAGTGCGTAGTGCGCATGGTGCGCACCTCGCCCTTAGTATGTATGTGAACACTGGACTGACCGGACAGCACAGAGGTATTACAGATAGAGGAGGCAAGCCATAGGAGAGCCTGTGAGAGACCATGTCCGTATTTTTGGATCCATTCAAGTGCATGCGCGGACACATCGACACACCAATACACTTGCACAGAGCTCGCCGCGGGGATTTTGCCTGCGGGTACGCTGTCACTCTGGCTCCGCTCATCTGAGATTTGGTTGTCACGCGCTGTTTATTATTTATATTATTTTTTTATTCTTCTTATGTTTTATTTCTCTTTGTTATGATTTTTATTGGAAACTGTAGCATACTATTTTATGTAAAGTAACTTAAATGAAAAAACTGAGTAAAATTGTTGAATATTTTTATAGACATGTTACGATGATTTAGATATGTATTTTTGAGTTGAATGTCAAAAGTTCTGTATAAATATCACTGGGAACATGATTGAGAGCTTATTCAAATGCCAATTTAATCGTCCCTGTAGGCCTATATAGGCTGTAACAAATGATTAAGAAATCGTGCCAAATTGACTGCACGTGCACATGTTTAGTACATTTAGCATTTTCGCGTTTTTTTTTTTAAATTGCGATTTTTAATAGGTTCAAGTAGTCAAATGATAACCATAGAGATATGAGAGTATTACTATTCTACAGTTTCACTCTTATATGTGTAGTGCAACGGGGTGGAAACTGCACTTTTCGTGGTGCAGAAACTGCACCCCGCGCTATTCGATAATGCCCCGCTCCTCGCCCAGCGGCCGGGTCAGTCGCCCAGCTCCCACGAGCAGACGCCGCGCCAAGGGTCTTGGTAGTGACCCCCAGCCGCCCGTACCGGGGTACGGGCCGTCGCTGCTCGCGTAGTGGACGCTTTCCTGGGGCTGGGAAGAGCGGGGGGGAAAGGGAGGTTGCAGGATCTCGGGCGGCGCTCGCGGTCCAACGTTGCGGCTCACGCCGATTGCTGGGGCTCCGTGGTAATCACCACGTGCAATGAGCCCTTAAGGAAATACTTAAAATTAACGGGCACTCGCGAACGCGGCTACTCAGTAAGCCGAGAAACTGAGGGTTTCTCGGCTGCGGAGAGTGGGGGATTCGGTCGTAGGTGCGGGAGGTTTATTAGTGAAACGCGGAACACTCAAATCGAAATTAAGAAAACCTCTTTATTGAGGTGCAAGGCAAATAATAAAATACACTTGCGTTGGTGGGCCGGTGCCCGCCAACGACTTAAACGCGCGCACGCGCAGAGGGCCGCTCGGCCGCGGGGCCGAGTATTCGCACGCTCGCGGGAATACAAAAGTATGCGCGACTTACAAAATGCCGCTCGGCTCTCGTTCACGCCCGCAGGATGGTCGGCGGGCTCGCTGGTTGCTCTCGGCGTCGCTCCTGCGCTTCCTGGCGCACGCGCTCGTGGACGGCCTCGGGGTGCGCGGTCGCGCTTACGCCAGTCGTGGGGCGGGGTGTAGTTGCCCCACGCGCCCGGAGAAAATACGTTTCCTCTGGGCTGGCGAAGCGCTCGGAGTGTCACGGGGATTGTGTGGGGACACTCACACACGCACACGCACAGGTAGAACGTTCACGTCGCGGCGCGGATCGAGGGCTAATTGACGGCGCGTGCCAATTAGCACGCGGGTCGGCACGAGAGTGAGAGTCCTTCCGCCCTCGCGGGGCTCGCGTGCCGCGCGAGGCGGGAGGTCCTCCCCTCTCCATCTTCTCTCTCGCTCTCTCTCGTGGGACGCGCACCCCCCGAAAAGTCGCGGCGCGTGCCCGCGTCGATCGCGCGTTTCGCGCGCTCGCGCCCGAGCTTCCGGCTCGCCACGTGGCGATCGCGCGATAACGAGTGCTCGCGAAGCACTCGTTACATCCCCCTCGCAGACGTTGGCTACCCGGAGCCAACTCGTTTTCGTCTAGCGCGATCGGGATGTCTGACCGGTGCGGGTTCCAGGATAAGGTTAGGAGGAAGGAATCAGAGAGCAAAACCTCGACGTTTCGGTATAAACTTAAGTTTATTGCCAGGCTGTACATGGTTGGGGGAGGGTCCCCCCCCTGGCTGGGAGGGCCTCCCCTTCAGTCTTCTTGATGCCGGTATCGCTTCTCCTCTCCCTCGTCTCCTTCGGGCTCCGGCCCTGCCGTCGGATGTTGGGTGGCGGGCCTTCAGCGCTTGGATGGGGCGCGGTGTGAGGAGTGGGTTCGCCCCCGCTTGTGGTTGAGCCGGTTCGGGCATTTCTTGGGCTCCCGAACTCCCGGCCAACCACAATTTAAGCAGGTCTTTTTGCTTATGGGGGCGGCCCTCCCCAGGACACGCGCCCGCTCCTCGGCTTCGAAGCGGAGCTTCGCCAGGCGCTGAATCTCCGCCCTCTCCTTCTCGGCCCTGATCCGGGCCTCGCTGGAGAGACGAGACGCCTGCTCCTCGGCCTCTCGCTGGCGCTCCCGAGCCGCCCTGATGAGGCGTTCCGCCTCCTCTCCATCCCTCCGGGCCTTCGCCTCAGCCTCTTCCTGTTTGGCTCGCTGGCTGGCCCGGAGGCGGCGGAACTCCCCTCGCCGATCCAGCTCTTCGCGCCAGTCGACGAGGTCGCGCTCTCGGAGGCCGATGAGGACCGCGGCCTTGCCGGGATGGGCCCTGCGAAACCTCGCCACCCGCTGGAAGGCACGGTATTGCTGCTCTTCCAGCTTGGCGTTGTCGCTCCACAGGGCGTCGAGGTCTCTCTTGATTTCCGCCCACTCGCTCTCGGGCGTCGAGACTCTCGGGCCCGAGTCGCCCGGGGGCGTGGTCGGCTGCCCGCGGGCCGAGTGGGCGGGTCCATCCCGGGGGGACCGAGGTCTGCGGGGCGGAGTGGGCCCGTCCGATGGTGGTGACGGCTGGGGTGGCGGCGCTGGCTCGTCCTGTGGCGACGGGGTCGTAGGCCGGTCTGCTGGTGTGGGCGACGGGGGCTGGCGATTGGGCGGCGGCGACGTCTCCTCCTTGGGCGGTGGCGACGCCTCCTCCTTGGGGGTCGGGGGCCGGCTGCTTGGTGGTGTAGGGGGGCTGTCCGACGGCGAGGCTGAGCCGGAAGTTTTCCGTGCTCGCCTCAGTCGCTCCTGGGGCGAGGGCCTCTGGCCCTCCTCCGTTATGGTGGCGACCTCGGCGATCTCGTCGCAGTCCCCCTTGCACGCGGGTTGTACCGCCCTCAAGACTCCCTCGATGAGACGTCGGGCCACCTGGGGGGGCCGGATCTTAGGCTCCCTCGTCTCGAGCCTCAGAGCCCACCGGGTCAGTCGCAGGCGGAACTCGTCGAGGTGCTCCCCCAGTTTTTCCGGGGAGACCTCTCCGAGCCAGGCCCTGGGGTCGAATTTTTGGACTAAAAGCTCGTACAGGTGGCTAGCCGCCATGTACGGCTTTGTGTCCGGGGCCTGATCTTCCGCCCAGTCCAGCAACTGGGCGCCGACGGATTCCACCTGCTTGGCCCGGATTTCCTCTGGGGTCGGAGGTGGTGGCGGGGGTGGAGTCGCCTTCGCCGACGGGTCCGCCTTCGTCGCCCTCTTCTTCATCTTCCCTCTCCTTCTTCTCTTCTCGGGTTTGCCCTCTGTGGAGGAAGCAGAAGAGAAGGGGGATTAGCTCGTGTTTTAGGATTTTTAGGACGCGACCGGTCAGAACGGACGTTGTGATCTCGTTCGTCGTGGCGAGATCACTCCCGCGTGTATAGCGCTGGGGGGCTTATTCGGGCCTTTCGGTCGTCCGGGACCTCGTTTCACGGGGACTTCGCTTGCCCCCGGTGCGCCCGGAGCCTCCTGCGGCGCGGTGTTCGGGAGCTCCGGCGTCGGTACGCTCGGGACCGTCTTCCGCTTCGGTCGCCCGGGGCCGCGTTTCGCGGGGGCTTCGCTTGCCCCTGGTACGCTCGGGGCCCCTTGCGTCGGTCCGCTCGGGAGTTCCGGCTCCGCTGCGCCCGCTTGGGCGACCCGTTCGTCCCGCACGTCACCCTGTGCTCGCTTTCCGGTTCGCACTACGCGGACCGCGTGGCGCGGTCTGCCGCGCGGTCTCGCGACTGCCCCCCCCAGCACGGGTGCGCGCGGGGCGTCGACGCTAGGGTCGCTCGCTCGCTCGCTCGCTCGTTGATCGGCTGCTGGGGTTTGATGTTGGTCCCTGGGCTCGTCCTGGTCATCCTCCCGTTCTGTCTCTTGGACGATGTTGTTGTCCTCTTCATCGTAGTACCTCTTGAGGTGGGCTGAAGTTATCGGTCTGAATACGTTCCCGGCTTCGTCGGTCAGCTCAAACGTGTTCGTTCCCAACTTCTCGCTGATTTTGAACGGACCGGCGAAATCGGGTGCCAATTTAGCCGATATTCCCTCAGCTGCGTTTGATAGTATGCGATTGGTCTTCCAGACCAAGTCGCCTACCTCAAAGTCGCATTCTCTTCTACCTTTATTGTAGTAGTGGGCTTGGCGCTCCTGTGCTCGTGCCGAGTTTTCGACGGCGCGGGCTTGCAGCTCTGGCAGGTTACTGACTATCTCTTGCCAGTTCTCGAACGCTGCCGCCTGGCTTTCTTCTTGCGCAGTTCTCTCTTTTTCCCTGCGCAAGGTGCCTGGCTGTAGCGGCTGCCGCCCGTATATGAGCATTGCAGGGCTCCAGCCCGTAGACTCGTGTTTCGCCGTGTTATATGCGAATGTCAGCTGAGGTAACTTCTCGTCCCACCTCTTGTGGTTGTCCTCTAGATAGGACTTCATCATTTTCTTCCACGTCTTATTTACTCTTTCAACCGGGTTGGGTTGTGCGTGGTATGGTGGGTTGAAAGAGTGTTCCACGCCTGCTTCGTCTAAGCGCGTCTCGAGGTAATCGTTCTTATACTCCGTACCGTTATCGGTGTGGAGTACCTCGGGCGCTCCGAAGCGCATCAGGACTCGCTCGTTGAGGTTTTGCCACACCGTTTTCCCGTCTGCTTTTCGGGTTGGTATGCATTCCACCCACCGGGTGAGCAAGTCCTCGAAAATGAGCAGGTACTCATTTCCGTGTGGGCTGCGTGGAAACGGCCCAGCGAAATCGGCAGCTACTATCTGCCATGGTCTGGTTACCAGTCGGCGTCCCATCAAGCCGGCTGGTTTCCTCTGCTCCACCTTACATTGCTGACAGACTAAGCATCTCTTCACGTAGTCTGCCACGGCCGTGTATAGGCGGGGCCAGTAGTACCTCGCGCTTACTCGCTCGAATGTCTTATCGCGGCCCTGGTGGCCTGCTGTGGGTTGGTCGTGACATTCGTCGAGTACGCGTCTCTGTTCCTCTTGTGGAACGACGAGCTTCCATGCTAGGTCGTCATGCCCTAGCACGTATTTCAGCTCGACGTTCGGGCGATACTTATACAGTTTCGCCCCTTCGATTTTCCACTCTGGATTGTTTCGTGGATCTTCGGCTACTTTCTGCCACATTTCTGCGTACCAGCTGTCCGTGGTCTGTGCTGTGTGTGAGAAAGCGGACGTCTCACTTTCCTCACCTTCGTACATTCTCGAAAGCGCATCGGGCACGTGATTCAGTGAACCCTTTCTGTGCTCGATCGTGTACATCTGGCCTTGCAACTCTAACGCCCACCGAGCCAGTCTGCTCGTGGGGTTCCTTAGATTGCACAGCCATCGGAGGCTACTGTGATCCGTGATCACTTTTATCGCGTAGCCTTCCACGTATGGCCGGAATTTCCTTATGGCCCACACCACTGCGAGACACTCCCGTTCGGTAACCGTGTAGTTGCGTTCCGCCGGCGTCAATACACGGCTAGCAAATTCCAAAACCCTTTCATCTCCGTTGATGTTTTGGGTTAGGACGGCTCCGAGTCCAGTGTCGCTCGCATCCGTTTGCACCACGAACTGCTCTTCGAAGTTCGGTCTGTGCAGGAGCGGTACTGATGCTACTAGGTTCTTGAGTGCTTCAAATGCTCGCTCCTGCTCTTCACCCCAGTGAAATCCGAACTTCGGACTCGTCAGCTTGGTTAGTGGCTCAGCCAGGCTGGCGAAATTTTTCAGGAATTTCCGATACCACGAGGACATTCCCAGGAATCTGCGCAACTGTTTCAGGTTCCTGGGGGCCGGATAGTCTATTATTGGCGCTATCTTCTCGGGATCGGGTCTTATTCCGTCTTTGTTTACGAGCACGCCAAGGTACTTGACTTCAGACCGGCAGAATACGCTTTTCTCCCGGTTGACCGTCAAGTTGGCGGCTCGTATGCGTTCGAGGACTCTCTTTAGAATTGTAATGTGTTCCTCGAACGTCTCTGTTGCGATAACGATATCGTCCAGGTATGAGAACGCGTACGGTTCAAGATCTGGACCGATTATTTTATCTATCAGTCGCTGGAAAGTCGCACCAGCGAACGATAGCCCGAACGGCATTCTTTTGAATTGGTACAGTCCCATACCGGGGACTGTGAATGCGGTTAGGGGTCTCGATCTTTCGGTCAGCTTGATCTGCCAGTACGCGCTGCTCAGGTCTATGGTCGAGATGTACCTTGCGCTTCGAAGCTTTCGCAATATGCTGTCCATA
Organism: Aphelinus atriplicis; assembly: GCA_020882685.1. Classification (NCBI taxonomy): domain Eukaryota; kingdom Metazoa; phylum Arthropoda; class Insecta; order Hymenoptera; family Aphelinidae; genus Aphelinus; species Aphelinus atriplicis. The sequence goes on along the minus strand of CM037074.1, from coordinate 30,658,735 downwards.
TACGGCAATGGATAAGCATCGGGCTTCGACACTGCGTTCACCCGGCGAAAGTCGATGCACATGCGGTATGCTCCGCTTGACTTCTTCGCCATGACGATCGGGCTCGACCATCCGCTCCACTCGGAATATTATTTCGAATTTCTATCGCGATTCCGACTTCGACGATTTTTCGAGTCGCGCTGCCGAGAATTGCGGGAATTTTTCCCGCGCGCGCGCCTTTTCGGCTTCTCGGAACGCGGCTTTTCGTTTCTCGATCGACTTGTCGAGTCGGAATTTCGCGCGAATTTAATTATTTAACAAAACCCGACCTCCTCGCACGCGAAAAACACGGTTGGGCGCCATGCAACGGGGTGGAAACTGCACTTTTCGTGGTGCAGAAACTGCACCCCGCGCTATTCGATAATGCCCCGCTCCTCGCCCAGCGGCCGGGTCAGTCGCCCAGCTCCCACGAGCAGACGCCGCGCCAAGGGTCTTGGTAGTGACCCCCAGCCGCCCGTACCGGGGTACGGGCCGTCGCTGCTCGCGTAGTGGACGCTTTCCTGGGGCTGGGAAGAGCGGGGGGAAAGGGAGGTTGCAGGATCTCGGGCGGCGCTCGCGGTCCAACGTTGCGGCTCACGCCGATTGCTGGGGCTCCGTGGTAATCACTACGTGCAATGAGCCCTTAAGGAAATACTTAAAATTAACGGGCACTCGCGAACGCGGCTACTCAGTAAGCCGAGAAACTGAGGGTTTCTCGGCTGCGGAGAGTGGGGGATTCGGTCGTAGGTGCGGGAGGTTTATTAGTGAAACGCGGAACACTCAAATCGAAATTAAGAAAACCTCTTTATTGAGGTGCAAGGCAAATAATAAAATACACTTGCGTTGGTGGGCCGGTGCCCGCCAACGACTTAAACGCGCGCACGCGCAGAGGGCCGCTCGGCCGCGGGGCCGAGTATTCGCACGCTCGCGGGAATACAAAAGTATGCGCGACTTACAAAATGCCGCTCGGCTCTCGTTCACGCCCGCAGGATGGTCGGCGGGCTCGCTGGTTGCTCTCAGCGTCGCTCCTGCGCTTCCTGGCGCACGCGCTCGTGGACGGCCTCGGGGTGCGCGGTCGCGCTTACGCCAGTCGCGGGGCGGGGTGTAGTTGCCCCACGCGCCCGGAGAAAATACGTTTCCTCTGGGCTGGCGAAGCGCTCGGAGTGTCACGGGGATTGTGTGGGGACTCACACACGCACACGCACAGGTAGAACGTTCACGTCGCGGCGCGGATCGAGGGCTAATTGACGGCGCGTGCCAATTAGCACGCGGGTCGGCACGAGAGTGAGAGTCCTTCCGCCCTCGCGGGGCTCGCGTGCCGCGCGAGGCGGGAGGTCCTCCCCTCTCCATCTTCTCTCTCGCTCTCTCTCGTGGGACGCGCACCCCCCGAAAAGTCGCGGCGCGTGCCCGCGTCGATCGCGCGTTTCGCGCGCTCGCGCCCGAGCTTCCGGCTCGCCACGTGGCGATCGCGCGATAACGAGTGCTCGCGAAGCACTCGTTACAGTAGTTATAATACTATGTTTACAAAAAAGGGAGAAAATATGATATAGAGACAATATCATACCAAATAATGTATAATTCTTGTTGAAACTACGAGTATATGGTTTGCAAAAAAGGAATGATTCTCTTGATTGATATTGTGATATTTCTTTGATTTACTAATGATATTGTAGTTGATTATTACAGTGAAAACGGTTCAAAAGTGATATTGTGATTTAATGTTATATTATAAATGATATCAATGATTTATATTTGTTTAATTTATATACTACACGAAAATATTATAAACTACAGATTTGTATCAGATAAATGAATATATTTAACTCATAAATTTAATTTGATTGAAATTGAAACCTTGTCTTTTTCAACATTGATTCATTCTTTTGCTTCTTTTGCTTCCGATTGGGTGTATTTTCATATTATTATTCAAATCCTTCATCAATTACAATCCACCAATTCATAAGAATTAAATATCATAAGCAATAGAAAAAATATATATTATTAATATCGAATCTACAGAAATATTCTTACTTTTTTTAGGTTAGTTATAAATTAAGAGTTGAATCATATCTATTGGCTTTTTTTGTCATTCGATTAGTGAATTGAAATACATAGAAATATTTAATAAGATTATTAAGAATGTCGAAAATGCAGTATACTTTGCGCAGCGTTTCGAGCTAACGAAGTGTTGTGGCTGTGATGTGCTCGCGCATGCGTTCGGGCCAGGGGAGTTGAGGGTGGGCTTGCCTCCTCTATCTGTAATACCTCTATGCTGGACAGTCCCTAAGACCCTAAGGCCTAAGAACTGTGGACCGTTCCTCTTCACTCAGTCCGTGTGCGCAATTCCATGGTCCTGATTCTAGTATTCATGCTCCGTGACAAGGGGCATTACGTCTGCCTTTCTGATGGAGACTTCCCAAGGAAATAGACGTAAGTTTTCAAGCTATGGAAAATGAAATAATTTAATGTTTCAAAAATATCAGACGAAGAGTAATTTCTCCACATCCCACTGGATTGGCCCTCAGAAGTCGTCTTTTCGTCTGATTTTTGTGCAATGGGAGATTTTCTAAACATTATTAAATGTTTGTCATAATAGCATTTGCATTTAGATTGCGGAGCTGGCACAATATATAGATTGTTCAGTTCTACATCAAATTAAATCCACTTCTGAAAATTTTTAGAAAAGATTATTCTAAAGATTGCACAATATGATTGTTTGAGTATTAGGTATTTGAATATTGTTTTAAACAATAGATGAATTGTATGTATAGTGTGATACTCAAATGAAAATTATTTTAGACTTCAGAAGTAATCCTTGCAGTTCTCGAAGGTAGCGTTTGTACTTTTGATTCTTTCCCTATAACTTCTATCTTGTCCATTTTTCTTTTTAATATTCCTCGTTGGCTTTTCTACCTCTGCTACTTTAAGCATGAGTGCCGGGTTTTTCGTAAGCTCTTTTTTCTTTACAGTGGTTATTTTTATTAGGAAATGAGCCAATGATTAACCTCTCTCTTCCCATGTGTGTCAATTCCTTAAATGTATTTTATTATTTAATTGAGAATTCCCCGTTTAATATCAACCTGAATGATAGTGGGAAGAGTGATCAAAACTATGAGCTAATGAGTTGAGACAGTCCATATCGGACTCAATTTCCAATAAGTGATTAGGTGTTTTAAAAAAAAACATGGCAGTAGCTGATTCCAGTGTATGGTATGCAGAAAATTCAACTCATACCAAGATGATTATAACAATCAAGTAGGTATCAATTATAAATGTTGAGATGAATATTGCATTCCAGATTCCAAACGAATTTATATCCATTTTTTATGGATAATCGTTCATTCCCAATGAATTCTTCATTCATTTTTGTGTATATTTTAATTATTATTGAGGGGTTACATTCACCTTAAAATTAATAATTCTTGGACAACAGAAAAAAATAACTATTTTAAATTTTTTTTTCAAACAAATTTTTTTTCAAGAATCTGTACACTAATTTGAAACTTTTCCACAAAAAATATATCCCAAAAGTGCATTGGAATATTTTATATAACTATATATTTGTATTAACTCTAATATCATACTTGTCGTAAGATCCAGAAAGCTGAGGTCCACGTATACCACTTTTGCAAACAAGATTATGTTTCTGACATCAATACTCATATGCGGAACCTTAGTCGCCAAGATCTAATCAATTCTGACCACCCAAGTCTGTAGGCTTATCGAATACAATGATGAAAAATCAAGAAAACAGCTATTTCACTGGTTTGGTCACCCGCTTATGGGGTCAAACTTGATTGGATCTTGGCGATTGAGGTTTCGAATATGAGTATTGATGTCACAAACACAATCCACTTTACTAAAGTTGTATGAGTCAACCTCAGCTCTTTGGATCTTACGGCAAGTACATCACATATGTCAAAATCACACTATTGAGAAAAACACATTTTAAAGTTTAATCTTATGAACAAATCACAGTCACTTATGATATCGCATAACTATACTACTGGAATTGCTCCTAAGTATGCCCCTGCTTGATAGGAATGATCAGACACTCCATGCCTGAGTCTTCTTCTCAGCGTGCGAGCTTGGAGAGTTGATGCCTCCACTCGACTATCCATTACACGAATCCTAGTTTCATTCTTCTTGGCAGAATAGAGACTAGCACTCGTACCAGGAACAATACCTAATGCACTCATCACATCTAGAATAACATTAGCACCATCATTGAAACTTGCCACTGGGGAACTTTTATTTTTTCTCTTCTGTGTTGACATAGCTTTTGAAACAAAAAAATGAAATCATGAATAAATTTTTGTCTTCAATATTTATTCAAATAATTATGAATCCAAACAGATACTTACTACTTATGACTCAGCAACATGTACTATTCTCTTCTATGTTAATATTTTGAAAAAATGGGAGGTTTACCCCAAAATAGCCGGTAGTTGATAATCAAAACAAACTTGAGAGTAAGGGCTATTCCACACTCGTTGTTCAGTTTCACACATGAATTTTGAAGGTCTGTTCACATAATGTATTGTTATTCTTACACTAAAAATGGTGGCACATATCGCTTTGACCGAAAATAGTCAAGACCTTGCGGCGGGAAACACAAAACATTTGAACTCGAGTCATTTATTGCGAATTATATTAAATAAATGTTCTATAGGCTCGTGCTTTGTGATAATTTGAATCATGATTGGCAATAAGTAGAAAATTTTTTTTTTATAGTTGAATATCAATTTTTTTGATAATTAAGCATTATAAAATTGATATAAAATATTTTTCTGCAGAGAAAAAAATTAAATCAGCGTTGTTATTGAAAATCATCATTTTTGGCGGTTTTCGCCTCAAAACATGACTTGAGTTAATCTCGCATAACTTTTTAAGGACGCCGAATTTTTGAAAACGGGATTTTGCTGTTTTTGCATTTTCAGAGGCATTTTCAACCTTAATTTACACCCTGAAAATGACCTCTGAGGCAAAATATGAATAGGACACTTCTGTCTGCAAATTGCCTGAATTTTATAGAAAAATTATCTCCAAGGTCATTGGAGCACATTAAGTACTCCACATTACCAATTGGAGCCTCTATTTTTGAACCCTGGGATTTCGCTCGTCAAGCCCCACACCACATGGGTATTAAAAGTTGTCTCAACTCATACCACATACAGCCTATATAGTGAAAAAATGGGCCTGGATTCTGGAAGCTCCCAAAAAATTAATATATTAGCTAAAATAGGGGTAAAAACAGGCTAAAATGACTATTCAAGGGGAGCCTTGTACCGCCAACACTTCCAATTTTTGCAAACACTTGTCTGTGGTATTATTACAATTATCCACTGTAAAAACTCATATTCTATCATACTAATACATATCCTGAGTTGTCAATATCATATTTATATAGATCAAGCATTACTATACTACTTGACGCCACCTAACTTTCAGTAGTTACATGTATTGATGGTCAATATATTGTCTATTGTGTTAAAATGTACAAGAAACTACTAATAAAGTACATTGTCATGAATTGCATTCACTCGATAAGAAAGATTAATCCAGAAAGTTAATTGTAAGCTGTGCATTACACGTACACCTTATAACACACTAGGCAGTGCATAGATATATGATTTTTTTAATATCAATAAGAAAATGTTGAAGTTCACTAAACATGGGTAATATTCATGAATATTGGACTCATGAAATCCACTCATATTGTATAAACTGCATAGCTAAGGTCCAGGCAGCTATTGCCGGGTGGGCTCAAACTACAACTTCAAGTTATTTACTCATGAAAATAGATAATATGAATCAATCCACTTGAGAGTATGATCGCTAGATGCGCAATTTGATAACGAATTCGAATATATATAGTTTGCCTGTGTTTAAATGACTTTATAAACCACTTTGTGGACGTTATACTTGCCTATACTGGAGACTTGTACGACCCATGTATGGCACAGGTTAGGTTACCGACCATAGACTTTTAGACATGCAAAGCTACTTTGGAAGCTCCAAACTCTTTTCTGGACAGGCAAACTATATATATTTGAATTCGTTATCGTATTCGTAATGCACAGCTTATAATTTACTTTTTGGATTAATCTTTCTTATCGAGTGAATGCAATTCATGACAATGTGCTTTATTAGTAGTATCTTGTACATTTTAACACAATAGAGCCAATATATTGACCATCATTACATGTAACTACTGAAAGTTAGTTGGCGTTAAGTAGTATAGTAAATGCTTGATCTATATAAATATGATATTGACAACTCAGGATATGTATTAGTATGATAGAATGTGAGTTTTTACAGTGGATAATTGTAATAATACCACAGACAAGTGTTTGGAAGTGTTGGCGGTACAAGGCTCCCCTTGAATAGTAATTTTAGCCTTTTTTACCCCTATTTTAGCTAATATATTAATTTTTTGGGAGCTTCCAGAGTCCAGGCCCATTTTTTCACCATATAGGCTGTATGTGGTATGAGTTGGGACAACTTTTAGTACCCATGTGGTGTGGGGCTTGACGAGCGAACTCCCAGGGTTCAAAAATAGAGGCCGCAATTGGTAATGTGGAGTACTTAATGTGCTCATATGCGGAACCTCAGTCGCCAAGATCTGATCAATTCTGACCACCCAAGTCTGTAGGCTTATCGAATACAATGATGAAAAATCAAGAAAACAGCTATGTCACTGGTTTGGTCACCCGCTTATGGGGTCAAACTTGATCGGATCTTGGCGACTGAGGTTCCGAATATGAGTATTGATGTCACAAACAAAATCCACTTTACTAAAAATCATAATGGAGTCGAAAATGTACTCGTAGTTTAGAATTATAAGTTATTTTTTACCAGTATTCCATTTCGAATTTATTGCAGGAAATATGAACAAGGACAAGGGAACTCAAAAAACCGGCCCTAATTCAAAGACATCCAGGGGAACGGGCCACCAAGATGATGCCATAGGTATAACTGTTTGTTTGTTTGTTTTTTCATTTGATTGTATACTGACTAAGAGAGTGCACACCCTTCGGGTCACCAATCTTGACCAAAATTTGAGGGATCTCTCCTGATACTATCACCAGAGATCCCTGAAAGCCACAGGGTCTAACGCTCAGCCATTCCTGAGAAAAAAAATAAAACATATCATGAGATTTTTCAATTATTGGCGGTACAGGGCATAACATAGCATATGCTATTTGAATGCATATCAATACCCGCCAACCATATGTACCAATCAATTTTTTATAAATTTGACTCAAAGATAAACTCTAAAACTATCTTGACAAATTTCCACTGGTTTTAGGCATACTTCCCTTATAGGATGTATAAGGGTCTCAAGCGCTAACCAGGTTATCATGGGAAACATGTTATACCACTTCCTACCCAACAAAACACGCATTCATCTTGAGCCCACCCATGAATATATATCAGAATATATATTCTACACTTGGAAAAGAAAGGAAATACCGTCAACACTACTTCTTTCTTCCCTACAGTCCAGAACACTTGAATTTTTGACGTTGAACAGTCGTATCTATTCAAAACTGTGTCTGGACTTACAATATCCTCATGCGTGTGGATATTCCTTAAGCCTATGGGACTGATGGGCACATGAGTCAGAAAAAATGTATCTACTCACCTCAAGTAACATGCGCTTCATAGATATGATGCTGCAAAAAAACCTATCCCTTACATGCATGTTGACAACACTGCAAGTTTGTTGGGGATTAGTTTTTGCGCAAACCTGTTCCTTTTTCTTGAATCACCATTATGTTCACCAGCTCCCACTGAATGTGTAGCTTCCAGCATTCACATGAATGATGTCCTATAAAGGGAGAAAAATAACACTCCAAGCCTCGCCCACTCATGATTTTACTCTTGAAGTACCTGAAAATGAAAACACAAAGAATCATTTTCTTTGAATTTAAAGGTTAAAATTAGGAAAAATCTAGTTAAACTAACAGAGAAAGAGAGTTTCAGAGCTACATAAATTCAAGTAGAGTAGAAATTAGACACCCAAAATCAAAGGTTAGGTTAGGTTACACTATGTACTTATCTGATGATTGATGATTCTTTCTGCAGCAATCAGCGTTCCTTCATGATCCGGTAGGAGAATTTTCCCAGACCCAAATTTTAGAAAGAGTTTCACTTCCACAGCACTATCCATAGTTGTACACAGAGTTAAACAGCACCACATGTGCCAAACCAAAACAACAGGATAAGTGTCGGCCATCCGTTGGCGCAACAAGTTATCACTGACCACGTCACTGACTGGTGTGAGATGCTAGTCAGCTGTGATCTGGTGTGAATTTCAAATGCTGCAACTTTACATGCAATATATGGGTTTGTACTACTTTTGCTGCTTTTTATATAATTTTTTATCAAATTATTTGGAAAAAGCGATTCAATATTAGAGGGAGTTGAATATTAACAATATTATTTTTTTTAATTTGAATTATTATTTAATAATTATTTAATAATTATTCAATTATTTAGAACAATAATCAATAATTATATAATAAGAGATCGTTTATTACATGCCTATCGATAATTTAACAATAGCCAACATTATTCAAATTATATTTTGAAAATATAAAATGTTCAAATATTGATAAAATATTTATCACATTAATTAATTATGAATTATTGATTATTGTTCTTATTTCAACATATTAATTTATAGTTACATATAACCATAATTGAAAAAATATTGTGGCTATTGTTAAATTATCGAAAAAATTGAATAATTATTAAATAATAATAAAAAAAAAAGATATTATTAATATCCAACTCACTCTAATATTGAATCGCTTTTTCCAAATAATTTGATAAAAAATTATATAAAAAGCAGCAAAAGTAGTACAAACCCATATATTGCATGTAAAGTTGCAGCATTTGAAATTCACACCAGATCACAGCTGAGTGGCATCTCACAACAGTCAGTGATAACTTGTTGCGCCAACGGATGGCCGACACTTATCCTGTTGTTTTGGTTGAGCACATGTGGTGCTGTGTAACTCTGTGTACAACTATGGATAGTGCTGTGGAAGTGAAACTCTTCCTAAAATTTGGGTCTGGGAAAATTCTCCTAACGGATCATGAAGGAACGCTGATTGCTGCAGAAAGGATCATCTGTGAGGTGGCCCCCGCGTACCGGGGCGACCTGGATACACGGGGGTTCACGTTCACGCGTTCTCGGCTCGACGGACTTTGCGAGTGTACTCGCGCGCCAGCCGCCGTGAGGACGGCGCCCGTCGAGTCGAGTGGTAGGCGGGAGGGGGAGGATGCTCGGGGTCGTGTCGAACCACAACCCGGACGATCCTGGATGGCCCGGCTGAGGCTCTCTTCCAGGGGGGCACTTGGGACGAGGGGAATCGCGCCACAACCGCAATGATTACGCGTGATCGGGGAAGCTTAAGTACCGAGGCTTTATTCAACTGAAATATAATACAAAAATCCCCAACGGTGGTGTCGAGCCACACACCGTGGGATACTCTCCGCTGAGAGACGCAACAATAATTCTTCCCCGAAGGGCTACAAATCGCGAGGACGCGAGCGCGGCGCGGACACGGACGCGACGCGATCGCGGGCAAGCTCGCGGGTCAGACACTCGCACTCACGCAACACTCAACCTCCTACCTGCCGAGCCGGAGCTGGAAGCGGCGACGACGGCGGGCCTCCGCTGGCGGCGTCCCGGGGTACCCGACGACGACCGGCGCGGAGTCAGGAGGCTCACCGGTGGCTGCCGAGGCTGCTGCCGGTGATAACACAAAGGGTGCCGCACGGTCGAAACACGCGGGCACGGGCGATTGGAGGCGCGTGGAGAACTCCAGGGGACAGGCACGGTCGAATCCGTGCTGTCCAGGCCACGCGGGAAATCCAACTGCCGGCGCACTGTGGGCAAAAACGGCAAATTTCGATTCACTTCCAAATAACTTTTGAACGACATAATATTTTTTGATAATTCAAAGATGAAATGGAAGCTACACATTCAGAGCATAGATTCAAACTTCTAGCGAACCAGTGAATTAATTTCATCATTGGAATAAATTGATGTAAAGGGAGGAAAAATAGGTCGATTTTACGAAATTTGAAAAATAAACTATCAACGGATATGAGCTGTATCATGATAGAAGGCTTGCATATACCTTGAAATGTCAGTAATAAGGTGGCGAAAGAATTTTTGAAAAATATTGAAAACTACTATTGTAGATTGAGGGAGAATAAACAAAAAGTAACTTGCCGAAAAATGGTCATATCAACTTCGGACTTGATCGAAATTATCAGGAATATCGTTGGGGTGCATCCGCGCGTTCAGTCAAGTGAAAATATTTATCAATTTGCAAGCCATATCAAAAAATATTGGAAAAACGAAGATAGGGGAAAGGCAGAAAGAAAAACTCTTTTGTTTCCGGGCCAGGTTTTACGGGCTCATCAGTAGCTCGCCATAAACACTCCGCTCGACCGGAGCTGCAATCCGGAACATGTGGGATGCTCGTTCTTTGAGTAAAGGGGTCCTCGCACTGTTGGTGTCAAGCCTAAATCCAACATTCTACCTCTGCTTGGCTCGCTCGTCACATTTTGAGTCGATAGAAAATCGAACATATTTTTTTGCAAATCAGATTTTTTATATAAATAGCAGTTGTCAATTTATATAAAAACAAGAATTGATAAAAACATCGATACTTTGGATTCACATTATTGGAGATAACGCCAAGTAAACTGGTCTAGAGCTTACAAAAAAAAAATTGTTTAAACAAATTATTGCAAAATGAGTTTCCAATTTTTAACCTGACGACTCATGGAGTACGAAAAATAAACCTTGAATTCGATGTTTTTGCCGAATTATTCCAACAAATTGATGCGGCCAAATACTCGTTTTCACCCTTTTATACCGAATGATTATGTCTTAGTGAGCAAAAATTGTCAGATTTTCATCATTCAAACTGCATTTCCATCAGAAAAAAATTATGATTAATTAATCAATTTATACGAATTCGATATGAAAATTTTTGCATTTTTCGACTTTTATGCTGCAAGCAATTAGGAAGGGTCAGGTACCTGAGTGACCCTCCCGGATTGTACGATCGAAAGCAGCGGTCGGTGCGTTTTCCGAGCGGTATATACAATTTTGAAACGAAGTTGCTTTGCAGCTGAAATTCTAAAAGTTCTAAAAACCGCGTTACAGTTGCATTTTTTTCTAAGAAATTTTTTTTGGAAAATTTTCAAAAAATCATAAAAATAGTTAAAATTGATAGAATCGATATTTTCCCATGAGGGATCGATAGGTAATATCTATAAGAGTACGTAAAAAAATTGGCAGGTCTCGGCGACGTTCATGAAAGACTCAATTACAATTGCAAAATTTAACAATATTTTGAAATTGGCTTAGGATTGTGCAAAAACTATCAGAGATATCGTGATTAAATTTTTTTTGTATTTTCATTACTGTATAAGGTGTTCTAAATTAATTTGTCATAATCGTAGCTATGATTTGGAAAATTGAAAAAAAATCACAAAAATGGCTTGTTTTTGGGGGTCATTTTTTCGTTTATAACTATTTTGCAACAACAATAATTGAGATTAATGTTTCGAAATACTTACGGTCGCAGCAAATACAGATAAACACTGGGCTATATCTGCTCGTAGGATTTTGGCTGCAAAGCAACTTCGTTTCGAAATTGTGTATACCGCTCGGAAAACGCATCGACCGCTGCTTTCGATCGTACAATCCGGGAGGGTCACTCAGGTACCTGACCCTTCCTAATTGCTTTCAGCATCAAACTCGAAAAATGCAAAAATTTTCATATCGAAGTCGTGTAAATTGATTGATTAATCATCATTTTTTCTGATGAAAATGCAATTTGAATGGTGAAAATCCAACCATATTTACTTTTAGAATTTCAGCTGCAAAGCAACTTCGTTTCGAAATTGTGTATACCGCTCGGAAAACGCATCGACCGCTGCTTTCGATCGTACAATCCGGGAGGGTCACTCAGGTACCTGACCCTTCCTAATTGCTTGCAGCATAAAAGTCGAAAAATGCAAAAATTTTCCCTGCTAGAAAAAGTCACCTGATTAATCACATGATAAATCATGTGATTTATCATGTGATTTATCATGTGATTTATCAGGCCAAAATGTCATGTAGTTAAAAGTTAAAGTATTGAAAATTGGAACTAGAGAATGGTTTGATTGGGAAGAAACATTATATTATTTATATTTATATTAATCAATATATTAATATTTTATATTTTTTATTTATCAATTTTATTTATATTTCACAGTAATTCCCTGCATACTTCATAACATCAACTTCTATAACTAATTAGAATGGCATGAAAGGTATCGACTTAAAACTAATTGTTTTAATTATTTGGTCTTTTCTTTCAATATTTTGAACTACTTGAAATTGTTTACAGAAACTTCCAATTTAATACTGTAGTAGAAACAATATTAAAGTTAATAAACTGTACCCCAAGCCACAGCTGAAATACAAAAATATAATTGTATTGACACCTTCTCAGCATCAATTGTACAGATCTAAATTATATTCTAGAATACAATACTCTATAACATTTTGACCCGCAGTTGACTAATTATTCTGGTTTGTACGTGCATTTACATATAGGCTTTGATGTTATAATTTTTCCAATCTTACTAGGAGAGTGCATACCCTTTGGGTCACCAAATGGCACCAATATTTAAGGGGTCTCTCCTGATACTATCACCAGAGATCCCAGAAAGCCACAGGGCCACGCTCAGCCATTCTAGAGAAAAAAAAATAAAACATAACATGATTAGTTTTCCATTATTGGCGGTACAGGGCATAACATGGTATACGGTACCCCAATACATATCAATACTTGTCAACCACATATACCAATGAACTTTTCATTAATTAGATTCAAAACTGAACTCAAAAGCTACCCTGTCAAATTATCATCGGCTTATCCTGTTCTCTTTATAGGATATATGAGGGTCTCAACATGTTAACCAAGATATCGTGGGAAAACATGTTGAACCGCTTCCCACCCAACAAAACACGCATCCCACCCATGAATATATATCAGAATATATATTCTATAGTTATTTGAAGAAGGGGAATACCTATAATATTACCTCATTCTTTTCTACAGTCCAGAACAGTTGAATTTTTGACGTCAAACAGTCATATCCATTCAAAACTGTATCTGGACATATACTAACTTCCTAGCTAAAATATCTTTATGGATGCGGATATTTCTCCAAGTCTATGGAATTATGGGCACATGAAACAGAAAAAATGTACTCACTTACCTAAAGTAACATGCGCTCCATTGATATGATGTTGCATCCGTCACATGCATGTTATCCAACACTGCAAGTTTGTTGGGGATTAGTTTTTGCGCAAATCTGTCACTTTTACTTGAGTCTCTATGGTCCACCAGCTTCCATTGAATTTGTTGCCTTCAGCACAGGAATGATGTTCTAGAGGATGAAAAATAACTCTCCAAGCCACGTCCATTCATGATTGTACTCTTGAAGTACCTGAAAATAAAAAAAACAAAGAATCATTTTCTTTGAATTGAGAGATTGAAAGTAGAAAAAATCTAGTTCAACTCATAGAGAAAGAGAGTTTAAGAGCTACGTCAATCTAATTTGAATAGAAAATAGAAACCCAAAATCAAAGGTTAGGTTACATTATTTACTTATCTGATGATTGATGAAGTGATTGATCCTTTCTGCAGCAATCAGCATTCCTGATCCAGTGGGAGAATTTTTCTCAACCCAAATTTTAGAAAGAATTTTACTTTCTCAGCTCTATTGATAGAAGTATACAGTAGTGCACAGTATTTGAATTTCCAACTGATCACAGCCGCGGTCACTGGCATCTCACAAAAATCAGTGATAACTTGTTGCGCCAACAGATGGCGTAGTTATGCTGTTGTTTCGGGATGAGTCAGGATGAGTTAGATGAATTTATATACCAGGGAGGCTCTAGTGATGTACTATGGAGTATACGTGAGTGCTATGCAGTGCTATGTAGTGTACTGTATATACTACTATGAATAGAGCTGAGAAAGTAAAATTCTTTCTAAAATTTGGGTTGAGAAAAATTCTCCCACTGGATCAGGAATGCTGATTGCTGCAGAAAGGACCAATCACTTCATCAATCATCAGATAAGCAAATAATGTAACCTAACCTTTGATTTTGTGTTTCTATTTTCTATTCAAATTAGATTGACGTAGCTCTTAAACTCTCTTTCTCTATGAGTTGAACTAGATTTTTTTCTACTTTCAATCTCTCAATTCAAAGAAAATGATTCTTTGTTTTTTTTATTTTCAGGTACTTCAAGAGTACAATCATGAATGGACGTGGCTTGGAGTGTTATTTTTCATCCTCTAGAACATCATTCCTGTGCTGAAGGCAACAAATTCAATGGAAGCTGGTGGACCATAGAGACTCAAGTAAAAGTGACAGATTTGCGCCAAAACTAATCCCCAACAAACTTGCAGTGTTGGATAACATGCATGTGACGGATGCAACATCATATCAATGAAGCGCATGTTACTTTAGGTAAGTGAGTACATTTTTCTGTTTCATGTGCCCATAATTCCATAGACTTGGAGAAATATCTGCATCCATAAGGATATATTAGCTAGGAAGTTAGTATATGTCCAGATACAGTTTTGAATGGATATGACTGTTTGACGTCAAAAATTCAACTGTTCTGGACTGTAGAAAAGAATGAGGCAATATTATAGGTATTTCCCTTCTTCAAATAACTATAGAATATATATTCTGATATATATTCATGGGTGGGATGCGTGTTTTGTTGGGTGGGAAGCGGTTCAACATGTTTTCCCACGATCCTGTCGATACCTTTCATGCCATACTAATTAGTTATAGAAGTTGATGTTATGAAGTATGCAGGGAATTGCTGTGAAATATAAATAAAATTGATAAATAAAAAATATAAAATATTAATATATTGATTAATATAAATATATAAATAATATAATGTTTCTTCCCAATCAAACCATTCTCTAGTTCCAATTTTCAATACTTTAACTTTTAACTACATGACGTTTTGGCCTGATAAATCACATGATAAATCACATGATAAATCACATGATTTATCATGTGATTAATCAGGTGACTTTTTCTAGCAGGGTTCATATCGAATTCGTATAAATTGATTAATTAATCATAATTTTTTTCTGATGAAAATGCAGTTTGAATGATGAAAATCTGACAATTTTTGCTCACTAAGACATAATCATTCGGTATAAAAGGGTGAAAACGAGTATTTGGCCGCATCAATTTGTTGGAATAATTCGGCAAAAACATCGAATTCAAGGTTTATTTTTCGTACTCCATGAGTCGTCAGGTTAAAAATTGTAAACTCATTTTGCAATAATTTGTTTAAACAATTTTTTTTTTGTAAGCTCTAGACCAGTTTACTTGGCGTTATCTCCAATAATGTGAATCCAAAGTATCGATGTTTTTATCAATTCTTGTTTTTATATAAATTGACAACTGCTATTTATATAAAAAATCTGATTTGCAAAAAAATATGTTCGATTTTCTATCGACTCAAAATGTGACGAGCGAGCCAAGCAGAGGTAGAATGTTGGATTTAGGCTTGACACCAACAGTGCGAGGACCCCTTTACTCGAAGAACGAGCATCCCACATGTTCCGAATTGCAGCTCCGGTCGAGCGGAGTGTTTATGGCGAGCTACTGATGAGCCCGTGAAACCTGGCCCGGAAACAAAAGAGTTTTTCTTTCTGCCTTTCCCCTATCTTCGTTTTTCCAATATTTTTTGATATGGCTTGCAAATTGATAAATATTTTCACTTGACTGAACGCGCGGATGCACCCCAACGATATTCCTGATAATTTCGATCAAGTCCGAAGTTGATATGACCATTTTTCGGCAAGTTACTTTTTGTTTATTCTCCCTCAATCTACAATAGTAGTTTTCAATATTTTTCAAAAATTCTTTCGCCACCTTATTACTGACATTTCAAGGTATATGCAAGCCTTCTATCATGATACAGCTCATATCCGTTGATAGTTTATTTTTCGAATTTCGTAAAATCGACCTATTTTTCCTCCCTTTACATCAATTTATTCCAATGATGAAATTAATTCACTGGTTCGCTAGAAGTTTGAATCTATGCTCTGAATGTGTAGCTTCCATTTCATCTTTGAATTATCAAAAAATATTATGTCGTTCAAAAGTTATTTGGAAGTGAATCGAAATTTGTCGTTTTTGCCCACAGTGCGGCGGCTACCAAAACACCATCCGCCGGCTGGAAATTTCGTATCGTCCTACCGCATGGAATATACGCATGGCGGAGCTACGTTTAACGCATCCGAGGATACCAACATTGCATCCGAAGTCGGATGCACTTGAGCTAGCCGCAGCACTGATGGCTTTAAGCTATCATTTTTTTCTCCGTGTATAGAGTGGAGGAAATGAGTTAGAGGTTCATTTTTCTTTCTCAAAGAGTGGTGATTAATGCAAGTTGAGGTTCAATTGCAATACTTTGAGAAAGCATACTGCTGAGGCACTTGGCAGCGGTTTTTCGTATCGGTGTCAGGACTATACGGTAGAGCTGTTAACCGGTTACAGTCGGTTCTTTCACCGAGTGAACTAAATAAATGGAATCATATAATGATTAAGCAAGAGTAAGTAATATTGGCTAGTAGACAATGAAACTCTCATGGTGTATAAACATTTACATTTATTCATCTCAATATTACAAACGATATATACATAGTACATGATAAGTAGAAGTAAGTGATATAATAACAAGTAGAAATAATTCATAAGTGAAATCGCAAAATGATAAATTGCTTATCTCGAGATTCTATCAAGCTCATAGGTTTAGGCGTAACAAGTTTATCGTGAGCAATGACATTGTGCAAATGTGAGGAACTCAAAACTTCGTACGCATAAAAATGTTCTCGAAAAACACTTGTTAGCCGGCTGTATATAAACATTGGACTATTATTCCACAAGAAGATATATTTTATTTGCCCAAATATAGGGAATCCCTCTTGTTCTCCAACGCAAATTACCATAGATGGTTTATATAATGTTCCATTGCTCTTCATCCAATTCACTATTTTGACACTGAATATTAAACATCCTACTTGAGGATTCATGCAAGAATCAATATATATATATATATATATATATGTATATTTTTTTTTTCTTAATGAATTAATTACCTTAGACTACTGTGCAATGTGGTGAAAAGGCACCTAATTTTTCATTAAATTTGAATGAATCAAATTGTATTATTCATAATTTTCAAATTTATTCATCTTTTTTGAAAGGCATATCATTGAGAGAAGAAAAAAAAATACTTCAATCGACTCATTTAGTCTAACTAGACTGTGACTAAATGGAAGTTAAAAATTCTTTGAAACAAAACTACATTTACAATAACAGCGCCAAGTACTCAAATATTTAATTAAGATTGAAAAAATTAGTAAAAATACAGTGGAAGCATGATATGAATTTTGTAAGGTCCCTACAGGTAATACAGCTACCTTGAAGGTTAAAATGTTATTCTTGTACTTAAAATGTCTTTTAGTTAAAAATTCTTTTCAGATAATCTTTTCTGGATATTTCTCAAAAGTGAACATTCTTCCATCTGAACTATTTTACTTTTTACTTTTTTTATGTAAGTAAAAAATGCGTTAAAGATGGCCGTTTCCCAGCATACGTAACTAAAACTTTGGGGAAACTTTATAGTAAACATGGAACGAAGCAAGTGTGAAAGTAGTGCTACGGAAAATTACGTTAGGACAAAAATTCATCACAAAAAAATAACATTAAAAATTGTGGTAGTGGAATTCTAAATATACTGGACTAATTATTGACTTGAGTTTAAATTTAGAGAAGTATTCTAACAGTTTACTAATTTGTAGTTTCACATACTTTCTCACCATACAAGAACGCTATGATACACTTCGAGATACAGCTAAGTATAAGCATTATTAATAATTTACTAGAATATAGTGATTCTTGAAGATTTGATTTGACTTTGAAGTATAAACACTTTTACATATTTCTTACAGATTCGATAGAAATTTGATCATGACATAGGTAATCTTGAGAATAATACTCTACAGGCTCTGTTAATGAAGCATTACTCGATATCTTCTCGAAAAATAATTTGAATTATCTTGAACAGAAATTAAATATTTGAGTTTATTAGTTCATTTTTGTTTTTATTTTACTGAATTATAACCATCATGTATTATAATTCATTATCTTAATGAATGTATTATAATAATCATCTTCTTTCACTCGCAAATAAAGTTGTAATGAGAAGATAATAATGGATAAATATAAGTTTTGAAGAATACTTGTGTAAGTTTCGTAACTCAGGTAACATTAAAGAAAAGTTGAAGTGTAATCTTTGGGAAATTCTGGAGAAACAAAGTTTCAATGAAATGAAAAGAAATTTCGGAAACATTGTGCTAGAGGTGGGAGTATTGCAGACAAAACATGTAAATAACGTGCGCTGAGCGCTTTCAACTTCAGTCATCGTAGGGGACTCAAACCATCGACATTATCCGGATAGTAACATCACACTATGTTCAGGTATTTTCAATTTTCATAATTTCAATCCAACCCTGTCGTTGTTAAAAAATACTAATACAGAAATAGTTTTTACTCATTTTAAAATCTCAAATCTATTCTTAATTATTTTAATAACTTTCCAGCCTCAGAATTTTGAAAATGTAACTCGTTTATTATCTTAAAGAAATATGAATAATTATTATCATATCAATATTCAATTTTGAAACAAATAAGGTTAATTAAAAAGTAAAAATTTCATAGCAGATATGGATCTTTTGCATTCGAGATGGAAACTGACAATGTGATAAGAAATAACTGATATGTTATGTTTAGTTATGAGTATATCATAGTTTGAGAAGTTGGAAAATATTTAAGAATTGAGCAACAATAAGTGCTTTTTTCCCATTAAACTATTTACTGAGTTTTACATTTTATGTAGGATAGGTGATGGGTTATTCGAAAAATTGAGTTCATTTGAATGTATATATGCATCTTGATTGTAGTGATTAATAATTATTGATTTATGAAAGTGAGTTCCAACCGTAGATTTATATTCTGTCCTTATTTTCATCCGATAACGATTATAAATTTCTTAAAAGCTTTTCGATATAGATGTTGCGGATGTGTAAATCATATGCGAGTTCATACGAAAATCATACTCTATCTAGAAATTTAGAATTCATTGTTTCTGAGTCTTTTTAATCATGTAAATTTTCGATCAAAGCTTTGGAAAATATGTGAAGATAACGGATAGTTGCATGGCTATGTTACTTTAAGTGAATCCATACTATCGTAATTGCAAATCTTTCGTTCGGAACATGATTTCGAATCAATAGATTCGAAGTCATGTTCCAAGAACGAAAGTTCATCTTTAACCTAGCTCTAATCTACTTATAATCACTTCATCGTCATTATCCATAGACATAGTATCTTGAAAATAGTTACAGGAATCACTTGTGCTTCATTGAAAAGCGAGATCATATGTCTAAAAATTCCTGTATGATTTCCCAGAATGTATCTACTCTTTGTAAAGTGAATTATTTTCTTAAATATGCACATCCTCAATATAACCCCCTGAATAATCATTTATTTCAAATGATTCTATTTTCCGATAAAGACAAAGGTTATTAAAAAAGAGATTTTATCAATCCCCTCAAGCTATTTAACAGATAATCAAATACAAGGTACGAGATTTTACTACTTTCAAATTATTTCCAAAGAAATTTAAGCGCGATAAGATCTTCTACCTTGTACTTGATTATCTATGAAATAGCTCGAGGTGGTCGATAAAATGATGTTCTCAATTCACCTCCAAGTTTCTATAGTTTCATAAGAATTAAATATCCTACAAACAATCAAGTCGGAGAGTGAATATGGATAAAAATGTATAATTTGTGCAAATGAGAGGAACCACAGGAATAGTTAACTTTCGACTAGAATTACGAAAAATTGTGTAATTACGGAACTTACGAATTAAGTCCTTCCTGTACTTGTAAACATTTCTTCATTGATACCATGACTCATTGACCCAAAGCGCTAGCAAGAGACATTGCAATGCAATAAACGTGTGCGTGAAAGATTTCACGTTCGCGACTGACCTCGTTAGATAGCTTTTTGGAAAGAGTCATTGTGAAAGCGGCGTTAGCTCAAAAGAGTACTGATAAACATTGAAAGACTCGATTTTTCACCTTTGATTTACACGTACACAAGTCTTTAACTATTCAAGAATTATCCTGTTTCGATGAATGGATCGCTTAGAAACCGAACAAGAACATCAAATTCAATGCCCTACACCGATACCAACATGATACACCTTGTCAGGAAAATCTTTCACAAATATGTATACATGCATCCTTCCTTAGACGCGAAAATGCAATTATTAAGCGTACATTATACGAATGAATTTCTATAGAAAGTCGGTTTTGTGAATAATTCCTGTAGAGTCATGCATTCAAAGTAGACCCTCGCTCGCAGCGATTCATCATAGAAACAAGACTTCCGCAAATATTTTGCCGCGCGCCCGCGCGAACGCGGAATAGATAATATAAAACGCGGGCAGGTGCGCGCACACACAATAGCCCGCGATGGCCGCGCAGGATAAAATTCAGCGGCGCGCCGATGACCGGACGACCGGCGGAACTGGGAATAATAGCGCGGAAACAAACCTGTGCGCGGCCGAATTATGCCCGCCGACGGGCAGAGTCGGAGGGGCCCCACGATCCGACTGGCCGATTTGCTGAGCCGCAACAGCGCTATATACCGGAAGGGAGATGCAGCGCGCTGTGCACACTATGTTCTACAGCTATATACTGCCCCAGCTATTGTTGACAATTTAGACATACATATATGCTCTATGCGTATTTTTGAGAGTCATGTGTCGTTCACCCGAAATTTCCACGCCTCGGAGGCCGATGTTAACGCGGGACGATTGCGAAAAAAAGGCGAGAGAGATGCATTTTATATATTTTTCGTGATCCACAAGGGTGCCCTCGAGTTTTGATGTTCTGGAGCCCTTCGCGAGCTGATCGATACCGCTGGACCAGTGGAAAATCGCTATCAGTGCAGATGAATAATGAAAATAACATTTTGCACGTAATTATAAAATTATGCTTGAAGTACACGAAATTGAAAATTAGTTTGGCAAGGCGATATCTAACAAGAACACATTTCTATAAATCAGGGAAAAGAATTCAGAGAGCATTAAAGATCGGATGAATCTTATTTTAGATAAATACTATATTTCTAGGGCACTATAATTCAAATGAAATAACTGTAAAGTATCATCTCTCTCTCTCTCTCTCTCTCTCTCTCTCTCTCTCTCTCTCTCTCTCTCTCTCTCTCTCTCTCTCTCTCTCTCTCTCTCTCTCTCTCTCTCTCTCTCTCTCTCTCTCTCTCTGGCTACTCAATACAGCGCATTTTCTTATTCGCTCAGCCACACATTACGCTACTATTATTATTATTATTATTATTATTATTATTATTATTGTTATTATGCAACCCTAGTTAAGCATACATGAATTCTGCAATAATTATTTAAGCATCATTAATTATCTATTTAATAAGTATTATATTATAAGGTAACTGTACCCAATTTGGCACTGTACCCAATTTGGCACAATCGTCAGATTTCGTATTTCCGGTGCTCTCTGAGCATCAGTCGCTCTTGGGTTATGTTGGGGGAATTAAAAGAAAATTTTCGGTATCTTCCCCGCCCATTTAGCCCTTAAAACCACTCTCCTACAACACTTTGAAGTTTCACTTACTCATTTTTTCACCATTTTCTTATTTCACTTTTCACACTCAACCTCAAAAATCAGGTGTCAATAATTTTTATCTCTCAAAGTGTCATTACTCTTTTTTGGGTAAAAACATCTCAGCTTTCGATTGGTCTCATCAGTTTTCCTAAAATTATTTTTTATCCTACTCAAATTGCTGTTTTTCGCATAAAAAAAAAGTGTACCCAATGTGCCCCTCTACGCGTTTTTAAATGGGAAGATTGAGTGAAATCATTGAATATTTGTATAGACATATTACGATGATTTAGACGCGTATTTTTGAGTTGTATGTTAAAAATTTTGTATAAATATCACTGGGAACATAATTGAGAGTTTATTTCAATGCCAATTGGATCGTCCCTGTAGGCCTATATAGGCTGTAGCTAATGATTAAAAAATTGTGCCAAATTGGGTACACGTTTTGTGCATTTAGCCTTTTTGCGTTTTTTTTTAAATTGCGATTTTCGATAGGTTAAAGTAGTCGAATGATGATTATGAAGATGGTTTCTAATAGGTATTGAGCTAAGCTTTGAGATGCCATTCACAGAATTTTAAAATTCGAAGTCTATCATAGTCAAATTCGCGAAAAACCCTTAGGGGGGGGCACATTGGGTACAGTTACCTTATTATATTTCTTTGTATCACAAAATAGAGTCCGACGGGGTACTACCCCATGACTCGAATAAAAGTATTTCAATCAATCAATCTCTCTCTCTCTCTCTCTCTCTCTCTCTCTCTCTCTCTCTCTCTCTCTCTCTCTTACCCTCTTTTTAGTATATTTTATTCTTTCTCTCGCTAACTGGAAATCTAGCTCGTAATAGGATCAAGTTCTTGCTATTTTTTGCAACTGACAAACAAAAATTCATCGAATGAAGGAAAAGAAAATATATAATTCTCAATATTTTACCCCTGTCAAGATGACATTCGAAATAATTCATTATTTCATACATATGTAATGAACTTGAAAATTCACTACAATGCTGAATCTTTACCAGCTGTCCTTTATTCTACTTATTTGTATATTCATTTTCATCCAGAAATCGAAATGCACTGGATATCTAAATCCATAATTTCAAACTTCCATTCGATTAATATTTAAATCGTATTGATTTGATTATCGTACAAGTTACTTTCGATAAATCTTGACATTAGTGAGTACGCAATAGACGATCGTATATTTTATTCATACGCTTTCTAGTTGTTGACGCAATATCACAGAAGTCTAAAAGTTTTCTTGATTAAATATGAATCAATTGATGAAATATTATTATCATCACTTGCGAATAAAAAATTTACAATAATCGAAAGTTTTGATCCAGTTTTTTTTCTTGCAACTTTATACATTCAAGAAATGCGCTTTTTTAAAATCATGTATATATCCGTGAAATCGACTATTAAAATGTATGTACAACAATGAAATTTAGACATTTGTCAATTTAACGCTATATTAGCGGATCATTAAGAATCACGTAACTTTTGAGCAATCGCCTTCACAGGACATGGTCATAAATGACATAACAGAGTTTATTCATGGTAAATTAATAAATTTCTTGCGTAACGGACCACATGCACGAACGTATATAGTGATACACGTGCTACTGCATGGTTACACTGGAAATGATTTTGGTACAGAACTGGAAGAATTCACGTTCAGGTTAAATAAAAAGTTAAGTAGCATATCTCACTCCGGTTTACAAAATTAAATTGTTATCTATCTGAATTTGCCTCTTCATACAAGAACTTTTCTCTGCTATTAAGGGGATCCGCTACGTTTCCTACAACCCAGAACTGTGTGATGTTAACTTTGCATTATAGTTTGGCTTCTGGTGGAAAAAGTTTACCACCAGAATAATTGAATAGTTACCTCCCGTATAATTGAGTATCAAAAAAATCGCAAAAAGTATTTAATTGAAAATGTATCTCAAATTTACAAGTAGCGCCCTCTTGAAATTCTATTCGTCTCTTTGTTCGGCAAAAGGAAATTTACTACCCCTCTCTCTGTCTCTGCTTCGGGGTTTACTGGCCCGCTCTCGGCGAAGCATCTTCAACTCACTGCTAGCTTTTCTCACATTTCGAAATTTAGTTCTCGACTACGGATTTTGTGAAAGACGATAATAATTCAAATGAACTTCTGCGACTTGACGATTTAGTGTGTGAAATTAATAACCCCAATGTAATCAAAGTGATTTTGAGTGATGCGGAATTTCTAAATGATCAACGACAATCTAATCCTTACAATACATTCAATATTGTCATCACTTAAATTGATTTCTGCCATGTATACATGCACCATAGCGTCTCCCTTTGCGGTTTCGCCCAGTATTCCAAGTGCAATTATATGCACGTGGAACTCTTTGCAAGTTGACAGTCGTTAGGATAAATTATTTTGAATGATTGAAATAATTTTCTCTATGCCAAGAGGGCATCGAGTGAGCGTCCGCGCGAGCGAGGTTGTGGTAGGTATAGAGCTTAGTGAGGGCCATAAAAATGTTTATGACTTGAACTTAGCCTTTTCCCAGCACTGTTGACGAATTTCATGCATACATGAGGCCTAGATAGATTTTCAATAATCAATAATACTTCAACGGGGCCTGTGATGAAAATTTGGCGAATACACGCCCCCTGATAATTTTGCTCTCTATCGAATGATATGCAGCTTGACTATGAATTTACATGAAAGGGAATTTTAAGTCACTTGATGGATAAATATAACTATTGTCGGTGGAATATCGTACAGCGAAGTACTTTCGAACAAGACGAGAAAAAAATTTTTTTTTAAAAAAACCTTTTTTTACCTTAAGGTCGTATATAGAATAATATTCATTGACTGACTGTGGATTCATCGTTCTTTTGCAGAAAAAATATGAAGCTAGTGCTGGCGGCGTTGATGCTGTCGACGGCGACGGCGAGGGTCTCGAGCCCGGAAGCCGACACGTCGGACCTCGCAGACTACCAGCCGGCGGGTCAGCTGAGCTGGCCCTCGTCGACGGCGAAGCCGCGGCGCGAGCGCCGGGAGGCCGCGGACGAGGAGGAGAAGGGCCCAAGTGCGCGCCAGGCCCGTGCCTCCCCCGTCGAGGGTTGGTCCCGTCAACAGCCGCCGGGGCGGGCCCAACTCGAAGAGGAGCTGCCCCCGCCCATCCGGGCGCACTACGCGCCCAAGGCCGATTTCGTGACGAGCGGCAGCGGCAGGCCCCACCGGCTCCCGCCGCAGCCGGCCGAGGGCCGCGACTCCCGCGAGCTGCCCCTCACTAGGGCCATCGACGACTACGACGTGCCCGTTTTTCGCAACGTCGTCAGGGAGCACGACTTCGACGTGCACATACCCCCCAGGGACTACTACTATCCTGATCGCTACAGGTCGCAGGTGGGACACAGCACTCTAGGGATGTAACAATCATGCTGGGTCTACTTTCTGTGCTCACGCGTCAAAGAAGTATCTGATTTTCAGCTGAGTCGGCGGAATCCTCATTAGAAAATTTCAATACATTTCAATATCTAAGATTGGCTACTCGTCGATCATATGATTGTTATTGGCTGTACCAAAGACTAGTACTTTTGAGAAATTAGATTATTTTAAAATCTCTCAAACAGTAATCCGACAACCAAATGTCTACTCGCTTATAATGTTGATTAGTTCATGAGAGTAGATTTTATGACAGATAATGACATCCATATATATACAATATCAGCTATAAAATCTCTTGAAATAAAATACGAGAAAACAGCAAACTAGGAAAAGTCTCCGTACAAGAAGCTACAATATAACTGGTCTCCATTTTATGATCACGGGCATCATTGTGTAACCTCATGCATTGTAAAAACTTTGTTAAAATTATATTAGATTTTTCTAAATTAATTCTGATCGTCAATTGGTTATAAATCTTATTGGTGTAATGCTATGGTCGCGTTGAGAAAAGTTGCACAGGTTGTCATATATAAGATGATTTGCATAAAAGCTATATTGAATACTAATTTTGAACATTTTCAGCGGGACTACTATTACCGAGGTCCCGCGAGCCCCTACGTGTACGACAGGTACCGCGACGACGACGAGGCTTACGAATCATACGGCAGGTACCGACCACCACCACCACCGCCACCGCCACCAAAACCTAAACGCATAGTGTATTACGCAACGCTGCCAGAGATTGTGAGAAAACCGCCACCAACGCCGCAGGACCTGCGCAGCCAATACCAACGCCCGTACGACCCGCTGCTCCGTGGTCCAGAGACTCATCTCGACCCGGCCGACAGAAACCGTCTGCCTGGGCCTGAGTCAAGCAGGAGACCCCTCAGATATCCGTACGACCCGAATTACGACAACTATGTGAAACGCTCGAGCTTCTACGATCGAAGGAGGCCCATATACGCTTCTGGTTAGCACCATTACTCTCATTATTCACCTCTCATTCTAACAAACCCAGATTGTTTTCCCCCGGTCACAGGTAATAAATTCCATTGGCGAAATTGCTTATCGCGGTTGAATGTTTTCGAAGTGACATTATGGAGGCTGTCGACTGAATTGGCAGTATGCTATATTTTGGAGAGAGTCAGTTGTAAGAGATGGATAAGCGCAAAACAGATTATCTTTCTAGACAATCTGATCTGATCCTTATATAAGGTCTAAATTAAATCCTATCGATCCCAAAATCAGGTCTCGTCACAAATCATACATGAATGAGGCTGAAAAATTGTTTTACTCCACGTGCCGAAAGTAAACAGTTGGCAATTTTTATTTGAGTACCAAATTATTCTTTTTAAAAAGTTTTCCCAATTTTTTACTCGAAAAAGTGCAGTTTGAATCTATGCCCGCAAGATGAGGCAAAAATAGCGAACTGCATGCGTACTACGGTACGGATACTTGATAATGCCCACCTAAACTCTACATTGCACTACAAGCGAGCTTTCCAATGCATTTTGTTGCAAACGGAAGAACTCAAGGAAGATTTGAATCTTCCTACGCTTCTGCTACATCATTTTGAGCAAAACTATACCTCGAAGGGCTTTGAAACAAAAATGTCAACATAAATATGGGTCATTCTTATGAGAACGGTATTTTTTGACAGCGATATCAACGTGCTCTACTTCTAAGGGCGTATTTCGCTGAGTCGCGGAATAAGGGCGTTTCCGGGTAGTAGAATAATAAGGACATATCTCGGATAATCGAGAAATAATATCGTATCTCAGGGGTTGAAAATGAGTAATATAATAGTATACTATTTAATTATAGAAGCTTTACAATGAAAATTACTCAATGTAATTTGGAATTTTGCTGACCATGATTAGCCTTTCAAGCCAATTCACAATCCGTATTTTCTATGTGTTATCTACATACCATTTCTCTCGGGGTTTTTTTGAGTACTACGTGAGTGTAGTAAATATAGAGTCATATTGCGCGTTTTATGGAGATAATATACGAATTTTATATTTTATAGAGATAGTATACGAAAATTTTTTTTAAATCTGTTGAAACCTACAGGAAGAACGAACTATCACTACTAATTGTAACTAGCGGTAGCCATTCGGAATGGCAAATAGTTTTTTAACGATTAAATTATCGATGATATGGAAAATATACTGGTTCCGTGAGGGTGACCTATATACATATATTTTTTTCTCTATAGCCTTTTTTTAAGTATTCTTGTAACTGACCAGGAGAATTCATGGTCGCAGGACTCCGATCATGCTAATTCTATACGAACTAATTTTTAAATACCAAAGTAGGTCAAATGTACATACATGCATACAACTTCGCCAGCTACTCGTGGACACGTCCATACACGTCTTCAAAATTTCACGCACTTGTTGCACAATATACTATTTTTGTTAACCGAGAATCAGTTCATATAAAGTTTTAGCAAGATTGGAAATCCGCTACTCTGGCATTCTCCTTGTGAGCAGATGTACTTCACTATTGAGTGAACAATCCAATCAAGTGTTATCAAATATTCCTTTCAACGGGTTCCTTAAACGTTATTAAATCACTGTATCTTATCACGATATTAATTTATGGGTTTTCGTTATTCAAACTTAATTTCGAATTATACTTATCAAATCTTTATTGGCAGGCGAAGACGATCGATCAAGAGATTATGAGAGAAATCGGCCAACTTTCAAGGAAAAGATGCGAAGTGAGGATCTAAAATTGGAGAATCAAATTTCTCGAGTTGGAGACGAAAGACGAATTCCTTGGCCAGTTCAAATTGGAGCAGAAGTGAATGTCAAGGATAAGGAGAGAATCCCAGGAAGAAAAATTTTTGGCCAACTGGAAGGTTACGAGAGATACGAAGGAACTAGGACCAAGAAGATTTTAGGAAATGCTGAAAGAAAGGAAGACACGAGTGAAGAAGACAATAATAAAAATAGTAATAATGAAAACAATAACAGTAACAATAATAATTAGATGATAATTCAATCAATTAATTTATTTCACGAAACTTTTAAATCTGCAATTATTAACATTAGTCAATAATTAAAAAGAGGTATTATTTTAGAAAATATTACAGTTAATTTATAAAATTGATAACGTCGATCGGTGAATATAAATTTTTCATTCATTTTCTCATTATATTCATATGCATGATAGACGATAGTAAAAATTTTTAGTACGTCAATAGCTTGCTCATGAAAATTAATAGCGGAAATTTTCATGTTACGTGGCAAAGAATGACTAGACAATTTAACTATCATTGATTTATTCTAGTATATTGTGATAATGTTGGCATTTTCGTTTGATTTTTGTACGATATTATATGGTTCTTATATTTCATACTATTTAAATCTCTTTAAGGCTGAATAATTATGTAGAATAATGTGTCTTTGTACAATAATAAACAAATCTTCATGCTTTAAAGTAATTAGACTGATTTGAACAATGGCAGCATGTGGTCAATCATGAAAATTGTTTTGAATTTTCAATTTTTATGTAACTTAATCGTGAATAGAAAATAAAAGATCGAATAATAATTAAATACTAATAATCATGACCCTATGAGTAATTGGCCAATCGTAATTTTCTAATAAAAGATTACCAAAAGGAAGTTTGTATTCAAAGCCGGTCCGGGAAGAGCTCATCATAAGTAAAGCGTTTACAAATTCTGTTAGCGACATCGAGGATCTTTTTGTTGATTGCCTTCTCTAAGTTGGGTGTCATACTTTCAATTATCTCTTTGCGGCTATTCTGCAAAACAGAATTCACTGCCTGTGCTATGGGATTATTTTTAGAATCTGGCCTGAAATGTGCTGTGTAATCCGTCACTACCAAGTGAGACGATATCTCCGAGATATACATTAGTTTGACTCCTTTACGCACCGGTGTTTCGAATCTCATCACTGCCTTCACTATAATGTTATCTGAAATTTTTAAAACAGAATGATTGAATTATTCACCTCGCCATTAAAAATAACATAGATACGCGTCTGTGTAAGGGATGATACAGTTTAGTGAGTAATCAACATTCAAGGTTCATATGGACTAAACGTCATTCTCACACAAATACACCTACACTCTGAGTTGTAAATCTCGAGCTTTGATTATAATTATGCTGTGCAGTTGATTATAAGAACCAACGTATACAATTTCTCTCCATTTATATCTATTTTGCTGTCTGAATGTGAATGAAGATATTCGTTGCAAAAACATATGAAGAAAACTTAAATTATGAACTGAAAAGGGACGTATGGGAAAATATCACATCATGAGTAAAACTGAATCTTCGCCCAGTCAAAACGCCAGGCCTATCTTAGCTTATCTTGACTGATGTGATTGAATTAAATTATTACCATACCTGCGGTACAGTCGATTGGTCCTTTGTCAGTGACTGGCACGAGTATTTTCGCATTTACATCGTAATCACCTTGCATACGAACTTTAGGAAACACCATATCAATATCAATCTTCTTTCTCTCCAAATCTATGTGTAAAAATTTGATAACATAGTTAGAGAGCCCGTTCAATTTGACATTGCGTGCAATCGTCCGGAAATCCTTAAGATCGGCCAAAGGAATCTCTTCGACTATTAGCGGCTCCAAAGATGGGACGTCTAGTTCGGGTATACCAGATTTCAATTTTGGCAACAGTTTCGTTACGCTGTCTAAGACGCATTGGTCTAGATTAGGATTTCGACGACCACATATTTGAATATACGAGGCTGCAATGGTGAAAGTAAATTAATCAACCTTCTTGAAATTTGTTATTTATCGAGATTTCACACAGCCACTGAATAAACTAAATCACCACGATGAAACACTTACGAACTTTCGCGAAGACTATTGCAAAAAGAAGCGAGATGCACAATGGAACTAACAATTTACGAGCCATAATAAAGTTCGGAAACGCTGGAACCAAGATCAACACCGATCTGTTCGAGAGAAGCACGTTGCCGATGTAATGAGATCGAACTGTTGAATGCAAATGTCGACGAATATATTTATACGTCGTAGTCGTCGGACATACAGAGGAGTTTCGAGTTCATTTTTTTCTCTGCATTCTTATCCTTGTAGAATAAATATTCCCCTCTTAAAGTGTATAATACACGTTTTCTAAACGTTCGTGTGTGTCGATTAACGAACTCGAATGACTTGCCCATTATCATATCAAGATGTTACTCATCAATTCAGGAAAAACTTTGTATACTTTTTACGAATACTCTGAATATCCTCCGGTATTTTCGTAGCTCTGACTAGTTCAAAATGATAAACAAACGACGCAGTAAGTTCTATTACTATAATTTTCAAGGATTCGCGAAATTTTTTCCATCAGTCAGTCTTTACGTAGATACTGAATTTCTGGTGATCGCCGAAGAGTGTGAGAAATAACTATTTATAAATCAAGGTATCGCGTCATCTTAGACCTTGACGAGAAACAAAGTATTGGTGTTTTTTGCAAAAAAATATTTTATATGGAAACTATCAATGTATTCAGCATAAAAAGATAATGGATTGTATAGCAAAAAGTTGACGATTAAAAGAATAGATATGATGTAAGTATGCAAGTATGAACAGTGTGAACTTGACCTTTTTTCCAAGGCTATTCATTGTTTTGTTTCAAATAAAATCCTGTAGAAGAGTATTTTCAGTTGTATTTGTATTGTATGAGTATTGTTTTTCAGTTATATTTGTTACAAAGGACCTTTTTGATCTTAGTTTGACTAACAAGGAGAGGACACTACCTCCGGATGTCCAATCACGACGAAACTTTGTGAGAGGGTTCATGGATAGCCTAATAGCTCATATTTGCAGCCACGCAGTCCAACGTTTCGTTTTTCCAAAGATATTCAATGAATTATTTTATGCATGTACATTACATCTATATATATATATATATATATATATATATATATATATATATATATATATATATATATATATATATATATATATATATATATATATCAGCTATTAGATCATTCATGGACCATCTCACAAAGTTTCATCGTGATTGGACACCCGGAGGTAACATCATCTCGATGTAAGCGTACCTCAGGCTCTATTTTTATCCTCCGAAATTTGATTCGACAAGAGTTTTTTTTTTATATTTTGGCCATACTTGATCCAACTAACCCGCCCTGTATTTTTATACAGGTGTTGCCTATGCGCATTTGTCACTTCAGGCTCATAATTTTTTAGAAGAATAGAAATATTTGAAACGTTCTCGACATTGTTTTCTCCAAGCTTAGATAAGTTTCCCGGCATAAAACAAGTTTTCCAGGATTGCCTCAAGATTCATGAGCAAGCTAATAAAAAAGTCATGATGAATATACGAGATACTTGTGCAAGCTAAATTGTTCATGAGAATCAAGTAGAAATACATTACTTTAAAAAAGCTGGTAGAATCAATTACATGAATTGATAATCATACCGGACGATAGAATCAATTACTTTTGAATCTGTTTATTCATATATTATTGATCAACATTATCGGTTGAGTATACTTCACATCAATTATGTTTTCCATAAATATCAACATGATATTCATTTGACACACATAATTAATAAAATTTTATTATTAAAGAGTTATTCGTATACTTTCACTCCGATCAAATCAATCATGGGATTTGGTCGATTCTGGGGCTTATAATGAATGAAAAATAAACACTATGTGTTTTTATTTTATACGATGTTTCGACTGTTTGTTGGTATACAAAGCCAAGTACTTCTTTATACATAATTCAACAACTTATTGACTAATCAAAATTTTTTTAAATATGTTCAAAGCAAATCTGGACCTAAACGACTGAACTCGTAGGTTTAAAAATTACTTCACTGTGAGTGTACATACGCAATAAATTTATAGGCAATAAAAAGTAAAAATACCGTCATGAACCATTTTTTAATATGAATAACTTTGTATTAATTATCAACACGCATTTATAAATCGAATAACAGTGTGGAAGAGTGGTGTAGTTGCCTATTTTAACTGGCGAGTTAAACATTCTTTTATTTTCCTGTGAATAATTCGTGTATATGTATTGATTGTCTCTGTAGGTTGAGATTCGTAAGTGGTGTCGATAATAATATAGACATTTGGAATAATTGTAGTCATAAATGTGATACAATTTAACGTATGCGGTTCGCGCTTGACTTTAGTCTGACATTTTGGTAAGAATTTTTGGATCTAACAATATAGATTAAATGCATTATCCCACTGATTTTTTTTAAAAATGTTGGAAGAAGCTTGAAAAAAAAATTGGAAATCGAATGATATATTCGATTGGGTTATTGAAATTCAGGTATATTCTATTGGATATCCTATAGGTATCGAAGATTGTCACCAGCTAACTAGCTAACTTTGTGATCAACGAGCGCAATCTATTTCCTGGAAATATGAATTTAAAAAAGAATAATGGTCTATGGCGCACAGGAATAGCTGTTGATTTGGCAGATATGATTTTTTTAAAAATAAGCTGAAATAGTACATTGTGTAACGAGCGCGGAAAGTTGCCAATTGCACACGCGGGCGCGTTGGTGCACGAGCGCAGCGAGTGCGACATGTCGCCCAAGTATGCTATTGGCAACTATACCGGGCGAGTTGCTCATACTATTTTTCATCACGGGCATAAAAAATGACGTATCGCGTGGTAGTTTCGTGGATGCAAAATGGGCGATTGTGCACTCCGTTGCGATAGTGTCATTTTGTAACGCTAGAGCGTCATGCAATGACGCGAGAGCGTGACAAAATGACACTATGGCAACGGAGTACATAATCGCTCATTTTCCATCCCCGAAACTGCTACGCAATATGTCAGTTTTCGTGCACCCGTGATGAAAATGTCTATTAATACCCACTAGGATGCCAGAAAAAAGTCTAGGAATATCGATTTCTATTTTTCAATGGTAATAACACCAAAGAAATTGCCCGTTGTTCGCTTGATTCTTGAATATAAAAGAAGTATACGAATAATTCGTTCATCTTTCCTTTTCAAACTCACGGTAAAACATATGTTTTCCATTTTTCTTGTTTTCTGAAGAAATATTCATGTCTTATTGTAATAATTCAAGTATTTTAGGGAATAATATTCATCTACCCTTGAAATTTACATCAAAATAAGTTTGCGAACACCTAGGAGTTAATTGATCAATTAATTTTATGATTATAACTATACCATGCATAAATTACGGAGGGAAATAATTATACTCCCCCAGTTACGGAACTACTTAAAAAAATTGTTACAACGATTTGTAAGAAATAGAAATGTATCATTGAAAGACGAATATATATATTTTGCTCTGCAAAAATGATATTTACACTTTATGTTTTGACAAGACGTGCTATAAAAATATACAATAGCCTCGCCATTTTGTGTTCTAGTATTTTTTCTCTCTTGATTGCTTTATGGGTGTAAAAAATACAAAACTCAGCTTATACGTATAGTTTTGAATCACTTTACAATTTAGATGGAGGAAAGACAGTAAAATACATTGCGCACAGAAAATTTACAAGTTATCAGTGAGGTAGACCGTTTCGTATATTATGCACAGTAAATGTGCACAAATACACCTTCATATTCAGATCATACGTACACATTCTTCCATTTATATTTCTAAGAATTCATACACGCACATAACCACTCACCCACCCACCCACACACATAAATACACACAAGTACACACAAACACTCACACATACACATACATACATACATACATAAATACATACATAAATACATACGACACACACACACTCACACTCACACACACATGAGCGTTAACACATTGGCAAGATTTAGAGGACATGCGATTTCACGTGTTTGCATGTCGTCGATAGAGCCGCAAGATTAAATGTGCAGATATACATATATGTATAGCCTCTAAGTAGAATCGTCCAAAAGCGAGGGCGTACACCGAGGATACATTTCGTGCTCGCGTTTGAATATGCGCGTGGTTTTCGTGCGCGCGAAGTGCTGTACATAATACATGGTCCCTTCGTAAACAAATCTCTTTCATTTTGAATTATTACGATCTTGCTTCCTCGTTCTTTCTTCCTTTACACATATATATATTTTACTGCTTGCGCAGCCAAGAAAATGACTCGACTGTTACATATCCAATATGATTGCAATCGCTGAGGAATAGTCCAATTTTCACTGAACCCACGGTACGTAATTGATCGATTGGCTGGGCGATAAAGATTTATACGATTCAGAGAAATATTTACCCGCACGAACGCTCTCTTGGCAAAGCGAGTTGATTATTCATCTATCGATTGCGTTGAAGGGAAGAGTGTTCTCGATATCAGATGGATAAATTATAATTACGCATATTTTATCAATTCCTCGTGGCTTGTCTGCCCAAGATTTATTTTTCAACGGATAAAATGACTCGCTCGGCTCCACGAACGTTTCGATAGAAAATTACTCATCCAGAAGCGACCCGTACAGACACGATTCTCCTTTCTTCTACAATTGATGGACGGTAAAAAAAGATGCACGTATAAAATAGACAATCCGCTGTAAAGTGAAACCGCACGTTGCACGAGTCGAACTCAATACAGCTCAAAATTGGATGATTGTCAGAGGCTGGGAAGGTCCGAGTTTGAGGCTGGTTAGCTGTCGAGACGCTTGGGCCGGACGAACCGTGTCCTGGGCGGTTTGCCGTTGACTCGGGGAGTCGCGATGTGCGAGCCGCGGACCTCGAGTGCGTCGAGAGGACCCGCGCTGTGGAAGCTGCCACGAGGCGAGACCGGCGGATCCACCGACCGAGAGATCGGACTCAATGAATTGCGGCTGCGACGGGGAGGCACACTGCTATCTGCTGTCTTGCTTGACCTGAAAGAGTAATCTTCGATAGTATACAGATGTGATGGATCTTCCAGCCGGAGGTTGCGTCTGACCAGCTTCGCACCGTTACTACTAACTTACGCTGAACAAAACCAAGACAAAAAAGAATTTATATTTTCGTCCCAGCGGCAGTAAAGTACCTACTTTGCGTCCTGGCGTTTGCAAAGAATGGCACTTTTCTGCCACGGGGTACGAAAAATAGTATATGCACCTCGCTCATCTAGGCTATTTCGGCACGCGCAAACTTGCAATCCTCGCTGCGCTCGGATCGCAAACGTTTTTCGTGCCGAAATCGCCTAACCTCGCTCGGGTGCATAATATACTATTATTTTCGAGAAAAACTACTATTTAATTATACAATTGAGGAACGTTGAAAAAGTTTGTTTTTAATTTCTCTTCAAACCGAATTTGTCATATAGATATTGAAAGATTTGACGTTTACGATATGCATATTATATGTGCCGATGTTCTCTAGATGTAAATGATGTCTCTGAGTTTCATTTTGACTGTTCTTTATTTTAGGGCTAGAAAATATTCAGAATGTTGCAAGTAAATGAGAATTGTGAAATCGAATATTATAGTATTTGATTTATTTAATTTATTGGGCACCATTATATATATTTGCTTTTTTTCCTTGTCGCGATCTCTTTCATCAGCTGCGGGAAAGCTTCCAAAGATTAGGAAAAACTAATATTGATTTTCTTTCCAAGATGATTGAAGAATAGTTAGTTTCGTATCATTCATTATTTTATTTTCCGTTATTCTACGATAATGAGCAAGAATTTGTAGCTGAAATGCAATCACCTTCTTTTACTACTTGGCAGTCTTGAAGCATCAATAGGCATGAGCTTAATGTTTTTCGGCCAAATTGTAGGGCAGACCGGGGCGTTCCACGATGGCTGAACACGCGGAGCCGCTATCAAGGGCGTTTTCCTTGTTACGGATAATTTTCGTCTTGTATTATCTCGCCTTGAACCTGAAAGTGGTTATTAAGTGATATTTAGTGCGCTAGCTCCAATCAGATAAAGATTTCAGTTGTAAATTCTCGCGTTATACAGTGGGACGCTTCGTATGTTATCATATATTCAATACGAAAATAAACACGAAACCCGTTTTATTCTACCGTGTACGAGCAAATGATTTGTTGGTGTGATTTTATGAGCTGGTATGTACAATGTAACAATATGCAACAGGAAGATGAAATGAATTATTTGATTCAGGAATAATCAAACATTAAAATTACAAGATAACCCGTAACTTTACTTGGCTGCAGTGAGGATACTCACCTGAATGAATATCATCGAGGGTGCCGTACTCATTGTCAACGTAATGAATAGGGGTCTTGCGAAGGGTAGTGAAACTCTCGCGCGTCGTAACGACGAACGGAACGGGGCTAACGATTATCCTCTCATTGAAAACCGTCCCAAGTTTATTTCTCCGACCTTGCGGGTTCATTTCCTTATCCTCGTCCTCCTCCTTGTCCTTGTAATCTTTGTTCTTCTTCTGGGCCGGCTCTGGCTTCTCGACGTTGTAGTAGAAGTTATTGCTAACGAGGGGATTCTTGCCCGTGCAGGTAGGCGCCGGGGCGATTGTGAGAAACTCATTGAAATCATCGCTCAACTCCTCAGCCTCTTTCTCCGCCTCGATCTCGGCGAGTTCTTTGCAAATGAAGTCGACTATGTGATCGAGCACCTCCTCCTTGGCCTGCTTCAAGTTCTTCTGATTCAGCGAGCGGAAGCTTGATTCCTATTATGCGCAAATACCTCTGTTCTTATACTGTTTTGAAAAAGCCCATGATAAAATCTAGCGTAGAGATAAATCTCGCTTTTATTCGGAGTACAATCCTTTGCGTCGGAGTGATTCATGTTTTATCGCAAAAGAAAGGTAATTGAACTTATTCCCGTTGAATCATCTATCAATGTCCCTAAGGGGAAGGGTTTATAAGCAATCATCAAGTCAAGCATAATAACCTCACCTCGTCTAGATTAATTCTAATCTCGCTATACGATTTCGCAGATTAGCATGTCAAATTGTGAAGGACAAAGCAGGCACTGCCTTAGTTGCGACATTCACACATCGCGTGCTTCCATTACTTTGCCCTAACGAACTTTGACGTGATTTCTCATTTCCCGTATAATTTCTCCTCCGCGATCTCTTCTTTATTTGATAACTTTATTTCGTGCGTTAACGAGAAAATCATGAATCGCGTGGATTCGTTTTTCAGAGCTAGAAAAACCATCAGAGACCTTCTTGTTTCAATTGATGAAAACGAATGAATGTGAGGCTTTCAATGGTCGATGCATATCTCAGTTGATTCTATCTAAAAATTAGAATCAAAGTTGAAGGGTCACGGAATGATTCATGATTGCCAAGCCAGAGTGGTAATCTGATCAATCATTCTCCAAATAGCGTACTTTATCAAACATTATAATCGGAATGAGGAAGCTCAAGATCAAGGAAACGAATGACTCGAAATGAGAACGAATTTCTCGAAGCAAAAACAGAATACTTGATGAATTATAAAGTAGATTCTTACGAATAAATTAATATCAACAGCTTCTTTACTCATCGGTATTGTTCGGGAATATAAAGATCTGCAAATTAATGCAAAATTAGTAGGATTGCCATAACCCATGGACCCAGAGGATATACCAAAAAATGACCAGTAGGTACTCGGAGGGTGAAATTTTATAATTCTCATTTTTGTTTCACATAATCTTCTTCCGTATACATTCTGATTTTGGTCTCGGAAAATTACTTTACCACCAGCAGAGATATTGCTATTTTCGACGTTCAGTTGGTTGAACTTCCATTGGACCGGACGAGAGGAAAACATATTCTCCAACCTTGTTACCTAACAAAGCGATTTTCTGAGAGTATAACCAATTGTTCAAGTCTTCTCACTCGGTTGAGAATGAGTTCGGTATACATATTAAAAAAAATATCCACGAGAAACAATGAACATGGATTTCGAATTTTTTTCATGAACTTAAGCTCGTAAATTCTACGATTGCGCTATACTGAAACAGTGGGCTTTTCACACGCACCGAGGTATCGTACAACTCGTTGTCGCAGTCTGACGATGTGCAGCTGCACGGCGACTCGTCGCATCGTATAACATACTCACCTTGGTAAACAAGTTGGTCTCGTAGCGAGCGAACTCGGCGGCCCGAGGGTCGTCGCCGTTGAGCCTGGCGCTGGCGGCCCTGGCGGCGGAGCTGGCGTTGCTGGCGGGCTGGTCGTGGCTGGGCCCGGCCGCAGCCAGGCCGACCACCCTGAGGTGGACCAGCTGGTCGCGCCACTGGGCGCACTCGTCGAACAGCGGCCCGGGCGGCAGCTGCTCCGACTCGGCGAACAGGGTCCGCTCGACCAGGGCCCAGTGCTCGAGGCTGCGCTTGCTCACCGCGCTCTCCAGCTCCTCGGACCACGAGCCGAGCTCGGTGCTCTC
Organism: Aphelinus atriplicis; assembly: GCA_020882685.1. Classification (NCBI taxonomy): domain Eukaryota; kingdom Metazoa; phylum Arthropoda; class Insecta; order Hymenoptera; family Aphelinidae; genus Aphelinus; species Aphelinus atriplicis. The sequence continues at coordinate 30,620,119 of CM037074.1, read as the reverse complement.
GCCCATGCTCGATTTGGGCCCGAAGCTCGTGGACGGCGGTGCGGCCGCCGCTCGGCCCCGGCCCAACACCGTCATTCTGCTGGCCGAGCGCGTCTCCTGCGCCCGCTTCTCCGTCACCCTGCGGATATGCGACCCTTCGTTAAGTAGCGAACAGCCCCGGAAACGTCGAGTGACATCGAGCTGCGTCGGATCGCTTCCCTTTCATCCGAACTTTGGGATAAGCGCCACAATTGAAACACATAATGTGAGAAATTGCATTTTGTTCGGTTATCACCGAATTGCTAGTTTTTTCTAAGCGACTTTCTGTATAGATACGTACGTCGTTGCGAAGGTAATCCTGATAAAATTATCGACGTAATGAGTCTAGCTTCATCTATCAAAATCAATTTTTTGCATGAACATACATAGTAAGATCGATTTTTGGATGAAACACGTAATATTTGAATCGTTGAGAGTTTATGAACAGGTCTATGTTGTATTAATACACCCGTGACCTATAATACTGATTCTTCCATAATTTACCGTGTTATAGATTCATAACATTCATTCCGAAAATTGATTTCTCGATTGCTTGACCAAGCCCATTCAAAACTGGTGCATCTTGACGAACATTTTTTACAAGTCATTCATGATAAGTAATCGCAGTGGCATAACCATTAATTGTGAGCACATTCAATATCTCATAATGCGAATTGGTCAACGATGGTGATGTGGGATCCAATGAACTTTCGATACATACAGCATGAGTCGAATGTTTCGACCTGCTTCAGGTATTGCCAATTATCGTTCAGGTAGATCCAAACATCAGATTGAACAGTCGTGCATACAATGTGGCATATTCATGGGTTCCCAGAAAACGTCATAAATATTGGTGATCCAAAGAGTGAGGACTTTTTTACCCTCTAAGACTGAAATAATAGAAATTGCATAACAGATGAAAATAGTGAATATTCAATTGAAAATTAGTAAAATGTCACTAAAAGTTAGTACATTTTTTTACAATTTTTACTAATTTTTCAGTTGGATACTAACTATTTTCATCAGTTATGCAATTTCTAGTGATAAATAATTTTTTTTCCTATTTTAGATTTAGGCCGTATAGAAAGTGATATTGACATAACCATCGAGATAGATTTGAAAATAGAAAGTTCTTGTCACACGTTTTATGTATATTTTCTACAGTTCAAATTGAATAGAAAAATAGTGTTGGGAGTTTGTATTTCATTTATTACAAATAAAAATTGTTCATTACATTTTTCAATTCACTGCTACTAAAAAATGGCAAAGGTATTAATCATCTAAACATATGCAATAATCTTTCTAAGAATGAGAAAAAATGTAGAATATGTGAAAAAATCATGAGATCCCTTAGTCACGTGCGATAATAATTGAGTGAAGAATTTTGCCTACTTTATGAATTGAGATTATGCTCTACCGTACCACTGTTATTACTGACACTGACGCTCTATAATTCCAACTTCCTACGGGTTTATTTTATTTAATTTTCTAAGAACACTTTTCACCGTGAATTTACTATTGCACGAATTATTGAATAATTCAGCCACAAAGAAAATAGTCAGCGGGGAATGGTGAAATTGGTTATAGCAATCGCATTGGGACCTTACATGGGGAGCGTGCAGGGGTAGCTGAGGCAACATTGAGTCCACGCGTATAATCCGTAATGTAACGGCGAATAGATATCGATGAATGTCGATGAATACCTTTGCCAAAAGCAACCATGAATAGTAATTAGAAAACAAAATGTAAATTCAAATATACTATTTCTTATGTCTAATGCTGATTGACTTTGGTGATAATCGCCTGACAGACACTGATATTCCTGGCTAATTTACCACATTAGGTGAGTTGCAAAACTCTCGACACAATTAATCTGTCACGTTGTCGTTTGCATAAGCGAATATATTTTGTGATGACAACTTTATTTTTGTTGTCGCAGCAATCAGTCTCATTCCCCATTATGATACGGGCTTTGTTCGTGCACGCCATGTTGACCCGGCTGACCCCTGTACGCACCCACTTTAGATCCCAACTGATTAACACGCGTTTTCAACATTCCAAATCTCTGTTAGGACACGTCAAAAGTGCGTGAGCGTACGTACGTACGTATTCACTCCGTCATTTATGTATTATTTAATCGAAAGCTTGATCAGCTATTCGAGACACGCACTCTTATACTATTTGCGTTCGTAAGAAAAATCAGCTGCGTGATTGAAATAAATATGTACTCGAATAATTTTGTAATTCCACATGAATTTTCATCCCTTATCGGAAATGAAATTTTATGAGCCTGGTTAAATGCAAATAAGTCTACTGTGAGATTTTTAATAATAATTAATTTCTCCTTTATTCATTCAAATCTCTTGTTCTCGTGATGTTTTTGCTTGTCCACTTGAGAAATAAATTCAAACAATAAAAACAGGTAAAACAGTTTACGAGCCTAATAATTGTTGTATTTGAATGTTAAATAAGATTTATAGTTTTTCATTGATGCGCATGAATTCAAATAATTTTTTTCTACATTGCAAGCAGATTCTCTCACAAGAAAAGGAGAATGAATCTAGTGATACAACTGGGTAATATTCTATAATACCAGCACTGAAAAATCGATTCTTGTTTGTGCATAAATTTATTCGTGAAGGTCTTAGATAGAATGATTCTTCTTTATCTCAAAGATTATTTTCCTTTGATAAAGAACATTTCCCGAATTAACCACCGAAAATAAATGTATTCACCCAAAAGCACGTGAATTGCATTTGAAAACGTTTCGTTTCGGAAAGAGTGTACATTAAAACCAATGTAATGAATTATTAGTTATAGTATCAGAAGAATTCGGATGAATTAGTAATTTTGTCAAATTTATATGAATAGTTTGTTTTTCTTGTAATTAATTCCAAAAAGGACAGTTAAGCCAGAGTTGAATGCATTAAACTTGAATTATCATAGGGATTCAACGTTCATCGTTACAAAGAAAAAAGAAGCACAGTGTACGTATAAGTATATGGGACAATCGATAGACGACCGCTGTCTAGTCAAGACTGTAATGTGAGGATAAGCGAAATTTAACGAAAGTAACTAAAAAATAAATGGTTTTATCATTGTTTGATATCTACTACTATAACGATAAAAACCAATATTTTAAAACATTATTAGGTGTATACGAACGATTCTTCTTAGTGTTTATATTTCTTCTGTTGCAGAATTTCTAAAAGGTAGAGTCATTATGATTTTTACATTCGAGTGCTTTAATTGAAATAATCAATTGAAACCATGGACTGTCAAATGAACATTCGAAACATTATTTGACAAGATTCAGAGAGAAATCAAAGTATGTCTCTGCAATTAGAAATTGAAAAATACATTTAATTTCTTCCATCAGTTATGGAACATTACATTTGTTTTATGGAAAATACACTCTACTGTCTTCTTTTGTCCGATGTGAATCGAACAAATATGTCTCTTAATTTCCTCGTGCAGATTTGATGGTAACAAACCTGGGGTGAGCAAGAGACATCGGATACCAAAGACAAGGCCAAGACTCCTTTCGGAATTACTACTCTAATATTCTATTATCATAGCTAACAAAATGAAGTGATCGTACAAATCGATAAGGTTCAGATACAATCCTATTGTACTTCGGCGAATTGATTATTCATCAACGATTACTCCATACCGTATAGTTGTGAGTCCGAGTTGATAATGACTCGATATATGATTCTATACTTCAAACTTGATCACACCTTTGCATAACGGAGAGGGTGTGAATTACATATCCTCGCATTTATTAATTCCAATGGTGCAGTATCACGGAATCGCCTCTGTAACGTTCCGCGCCGCGCTATACTATTTCCGGTTCATGTTTCATTTTTCGAAATTACGTATTATTTATAATTCAACAGATTGTTTCATGGTTAAGTGAACGACTGTAATACACAGTGGTTTTCCTCCACGGCGTTAATCATTCCCGGAATTTGAGTAAATCCAAGCTTGCACGCAAAATCCAAAAGTTGGAAAAGGCGTAAATTTTCATGTCTCATCACGTTTTCACAATGACGAATCTCCGTAATTATTTCCAGCGTAATTATTATTACGAGCCTTGTTTCCAACGAAATCCCCCCGTATTCTTGGTCTCACACGGGCAAAGAATCACCCGTGTGAAATGATTTTCCAAAAACGTTATGTCCACCGAATAAAAAGTCCAATTCTTATTCGGTAGATTTTTTCCAGTCTCTCAAAAAACGATCCGGTATTTCGAATCCAACGAACATGCAAGCACGAAGACACATTGAATCGTGTCGGTGATGCGCTTGGAATTGACATTACAATACGAGTTGGAGGGAAGTGGGTGGAAATATGCGGGCCAACAGTACAGTACACTCAGGTGTATACACATATATGTAAGTATACACAATGGGAGTTGGTGTCAACGACTCGGACTCACCGCTGCCTGTTCCTGAGCTGTGCGCTACGCATCGCATGCTCCTGGCTCAGCTGTGCATCGGCGGCCTATCGATTCGCCAGCTGCTCCGCCATGTTCCGCCGGTCTCTGTTGACTTGGTCATCCTCGCGCGCCTCAGGACTGCTCCGCACCCGCCGTCGACGTTGGCCGAACGCTGCAATGCCTCGTCGCACCCTCGTTCGCAGCCGCTTTTATAAGCCGCCGCCGCATCCGCCGGCTGCGCGTTATATATACGAGCAGTACACTGTACACACGGCTCGTGGGCGTGCGCGCACCTGCCCCTCGCACTGCCCCTGTATAATGTATACTTTATGTGTGTGTATGCATATCGTGCTGCTGATGGCTCGCGCTGGCTCGCGCGCGCTGCTACGATACCGATTATATATACCGCGCCAAGCGCGTGCCGGCGCGCGCAGCTTCAAGGCCATCGCAGAGCCATCTGTGGATCGTCCGCTTGATTACAAATTATTACTCGAATTTTGTATACCTGTACCTATGTGTATATATACATATACATGGGGCACGACACTTCGCCCCCAGCTGTTTGTCTTCGCGCCGGGCTCGGCTTACTCTCGAGTCTCTCGAGCGAGACGAAAAATTAACGCGTCTCACGCGAGGTCGATTCGTTGAGTTGTTTATATATCCGAGATCCCTGCATAGCCTGGTATAGCCGTTTGTTTGAGCTCGAGCTCCCTCACGATACTCCAGCGATTATGGCTCAGGAAGAGACTTTCGAACAGGTAAGTCAAACTATTTTCTAACCTACGTATACACAAGCTTGTCGTATTTTCTTTTGTTTACTTTGCCTACTTTTCCAATGGTCGCCTTGCGCGCAATTTACTCCGTGATGATGGTGACGGTGATTGAACAGAGTATATTTGGATGTTCACATTATACGTGATTGATTTTCATACTCGCAACTCATCGACATCATTGTATGTTTTGAGCTTACTCTTCATACAGAGCATGTTATAAGAATGTTAACGCGCTGATGCTAGTTTGTTATTCTATTTCCATAAAAATTAACCCCCCAAACTGTCAAACTAGGTTTGCATTGAAATCGTTGGGTATATGGAATTATTTACAAATATTGTCTCTCCAGGCAAGAGTAACATTATGTCTCATTTTTTTTGAAATAATAAATATTCCCAATTATAAAGAAATGCTTGAATACCTTTGATAGCTGAGTGGTCTAATTTGATACTAACTTAAACAAGAATCTTCTATTTTATGAGAACTCTGAAGAATCTAAAGTATTTAGAAGTTTTGATTTAAATGTGACATTCATGATTGCAGTTTGAAGATGAGGAAAGTGAAATTCCAATTGGAGGAACTCTGACGAGTGGCAAGAAGCGACTATTTTCTAAAGAGCTCCGGTGTATGATGTACGGATTTGGGGATGATCAGAATCCCTACACTGAAAGTGTAGATCTATTGGAAGATCTTGTGATTGAATACATCACAGAAACAACACATCGAGCAATGGAAATTGGGAGAACTGGAAGAGTACAAGTAGAAGATATAGTCTTCTTAGGTGAGTAGGATTTTTTTTAAATATTCCATAGTTATCAGAAGAAAATTGTCTATGTAAATATGAATTTATTCTGTATTTAGTGAGAAAAGATCAAAGGAAGTATGCTAGAGTAAAAGACCTTCTGACAATGAATGAAGAATTGAAAAAAGCCAGAAAAGCCTTTGATGAAGTCAAATATGCAGGTAACATCAATCAATAGAAACATTGTCATCATTTTGTGCTTAATGTCAATTATTTCATCTAGAAAGCTCTGTAGCTCATGAATCATTTTCTTTGATTATGTACTAAGTATTTCATTGTATTGTTACTTTTGTTACAAAACGGGGTAGACTGCATGGTTCATACCGATGACTCCCACAAAGACTAGCACATTTTAATATTACAGTCATATACAGTTTTTCCTTTGAAAAATCACGATTCAATCATCAAAGCACATTTTGAAAAATGATGACTCTCAAAAATAAAATGAAATGTTGCAATTTTTCAAATGAGACATGGAAATAATATAAAAATCTGATATGGGTTAGTCTTTGTAGAAAGCATTGGTATTATCTTTAGCACGGAGTAGGTATCATTTAAATTTTATAATCTGTAAGAGTGATTTTTATATATTTTTGACTTTTTTTGGCGAACATAAGATATTTATGTTTTAGAAAATTTATGATATTGTTAAGGAATGTTTTAGAAAATTTATGTATTAGAAATAGTTTCTTTATTTATAACGATTTGTCTTATTTAAACAAGTTCTTCTATTTACAAAAGTCTTCTGAATGTTTCTCTTCCCTTAATCTTAATTTTAGAGTAATTATTTGCAAAGTACTTAGTGCATGCACATGCATGATGCTTGAGCTTCAATACAAAGGCCAAGTTACTAAGACATGCTGCAAATGGCCTGTTTTGCCGACAGAATAACATCGTTCAAACCAACACCATGATAAGACGAACCACAGAGAGCCAAAGGAAGTTTATGTGCAGAGATGTAGTTTTCGATGCGCTTTAATCTTTGCACATGACCAACAACGTACTGAGGAATGCAGTCTTTCAGCACCGCTACATCGTGTTCTACTGGATCCTCTTTGATATTGAGTATAGCTTTGGTTTGACTCACTGCTACAGACAAGAAGTGCTCTTTTGTAGCGCTGTTGCCAAAGTATTCGTCAAACCATGCACCACCCATCATGACTGTCAGTACCTGTAAAATGATTTTATTACCACATTGAAGTATTATTATTATTATTATTATTGTCAGTGCCATTAGAACAAATTACATTTTTTTACAAATAGAAAATAGTTTTATACTCAAAATCGCATACTTTGTTCTTAGATTGATTCATAATATTTATTAGCAGTCAAATAGAAAAAAATGACTTCTGAAATACTAACTGTACTTGAATCCTTTTTGAATATACAAGAGTCAAATATCACTCCAAGTATAGGGGATTTTTCAATAGGTGGTACAAGAAATCCGAAAGCTTCCATTGGTAAAACATCTCCTGAATAATGAAGGTTTACAACAGCCACAGTTGCATATGGTATTGCTGCGAGCTCTCGAGATAGTTGGGGGTGTTGCCTTTGCAATAATGTGGAAAGATTTTTTGATGATAAACTGGAAATTACTCTGAGGTAGTCTTCAGTTTTTCCATTAATTGTTAGCTCAACACCTCCAGGCTTGAATTTGATTTGTTGACAACTTGTTTCCATACTCAATTTCATATTTGAATTAGATTCAAGATATTTTTCTAGAGCTTTTGGAAACTGTTCAAGTCCTCCTTGTAATGCCCAAACTGACCATCTTTCCTTTTTTGCTCGCTCTGCTAAAAATGATTTGCTTGTGTTTAGATTTGGTTGTTTCTCTTTAGATGAAGATTTGTCAAATCGATTCATCAGTAGCCCTTTGAGAACTGAACCATATTTTTGTTCAAATTGAAATGCGTTTTTCATTAAGAAATTGACACTGATTTCCTTAGCATTTCCTGCACAAATTCCACAGATCATGGAACTAATCAAATAATCAGCAATATCTTTTCCAAATCTCCTTTCTACAAAACTATAGATACTCTCATCCTCTTTGACTTCCTTTTTAGCTGTTAAATCAGTCCATACTGCGGAAATTAAACGTCGATCAAAAGGTTCTTGGACCTTGAATATGCTACTTAAAGTATTAGGTAGCATGTGCAATTTTTTATTCGCATAAATCAATCTATTACGTGCTGCTGGATGTCTGAAGTCAATAGACAATACCTTATCATCCAAATTCAATTTATTTACAAGCTGTAGAGTATTTTGTCCAGACAGACCACCAGGCCTGATAGTTCGAGGACCCTTCTCGAATAGTACGCCTTTTGGTGTCGTAACACTCTTAATCCATCCTCCCAAACGATTTGTTGCCTCGTATAGAATGACGGATCCTAGTTTTGGATTCTCAAGACTATAGTACGCAGCACTGAGGCCTGATATTCCACCTCCTAAGATTGCTGTCATTTCAAAATCTGAAAGATTATAATTTGATAATTTTAGTCTAAAAGATCAGATAACTCAATTGAACTATCATTCTTAATGGTCATGATTTTATTCTTTGCATTAAATAATTCATAAATTGAAAATCTACGATAGATGTATTTAATTACACTGATCTTTACATAAAATTCAATTAAATTGTTCATCAATTTTTTTTTTCCAAAATAATTCAATAAGTCTATATTGTAATGCAATGCTCTTTTTATTTGATTCATGGTCTCAACTCATAAATTTCACCCCAGCTAGATAATCAGACCAATTTATCACAGGATCAATGGGCATGTATTATATCCAAGTTTAATTTTCAACAATGTATTCAGTCACGGAACGATGATAATTCGAGAACATTTGAATATGTTTGATAAGGCGCAACAATATATTCGTGGGTTAGAAATCCATTTTCGCGCAGATAAGCAGTTGCGAACGACAGCTCATGAATCTCGAAACAGACGAGGCAGGCACAACACTATCTTGAAACTTTCTCCTTTTAAAAATACCCGTTACCTATTTTTATCCGCTATTATTGATTTCTAACGCATTCCGAGTCGGCAAAAGCGTATATATAACCTATAGCGTGACCCGGCAGACGACACTCGGCAGTGCGCTCATATATATCAGCTGATGCGGAGCAGAAGATATAGATAGTATAGAGCTCATAGGCCAGATAGCAAAAGCGCCTATTGTGTGTTGCAGCCTTTTGGACTTTGGCGGGTCCCGCCAGTTAAATTTGACAATTCACTCTGGTCGAGAGCCGGTTTTGAAAAGGTGTATATAGGTAAAGAAATATATTGGTTGCGTGGGTTGACTTTGCCATTTTTTTTTGTACCATGGCACCAAGAGATAGGAGCTGAAAAGTGTCTTGCACAGCTCATCTGTAGTCAGCGGAGTGCGCGATCGAAATCTATGAATGGAATGTATAATGCAAACGTTGTACAATTCGAATAACAATGCCACATTGACGTAGTACACAATGGGAGTTGATGTTCTTAATGGAATTACACCAGTGTTATACAAGAGCCTTGCCTTTGTACGGATTCATTTTAAGCTCCATCTCTAGCATAGGAGCAAGGACTGTACCAGCAGCAATAGTCAATATTAGCTTATAGAGGCTCATAAACCTCTTGTGTACGTACAAAATGAAGGATGGCAGTCGACTCCTGCGGGTTCTGCTGAAAGTGTCCGAGAAGGCTGCAAACATTGCCAGGGTCTGCAGGCAGGACAAGGCACTGTTCGCTTTGCTTGTGCAAGAGAAATCAGCAGAGGAGAAGAATCCAAGGTTTTTCCAGGATTTCAAGACTCTGGCAGATGTTCTTATACAAGAAACAATCAGACATGACATTGGATTGGAGGTATTGACATGAGTGAATTATTTTGTTTAGATAATTCAAAACCAGCTTGTGAGAAAAGTACATTATTCTATAACTTTAATATATGCACAATTTAGAAACTGATTAGTTCAGAAAATAAAAGCCTTTACTGTTCATCAGAAAGTGATTGCATTTCTCAAGTGTTTTTAAAAGAAATAATAGTCTTAACTTGAAATAGTTGTTATCTTTAAGGAGAAACATTCATAAGCAATTTCAGTTTCCAGAATTAGCTGGTGCCGTGAGAGGTGAAGAAAACAATGTTTTCAGCAATACCTTGGGAGAGACCATCACTGTTGAGGTTTGTTCCAGTTCAGAAAAAACTGCCGAACTCTTGAGGAAAGTTTTAGATGATGATCAGACTGCAGCTGAATTACTTTCAAAAGAAGTTCACAGAGATATAGTCTTGACTGATGTTCCAGCTGCTTCTAAGATAATTCCTACTAATTTTGAAATAGATATTTCAGATCTCGGGATATGGATTGACCCTATAGGTAATTTTTTAAGATTCTAACAATTAGTTTGGTTCAATTCTGTCTTATTATTAGTAGTTCATATGGTTTTTTTTCAAACACTCTGTACCAAAATTTTGTATTAACAGTTGTGTATGCAACCAGAAGCTTTTGTCTTTGCACTAGACAAAGCTAGGATCAGATTCAATCAAATCAATTCATCAACTTCTTGAGAGAGTAAAGTTGGTTATTTTATGTGTAGATTCGACTGCTGATTATATAAATGGAGGTGAAGTTATCGATGAAACAACTGGCTTACACTTAAGTGGATTACATTGTGTCACAGTACTTATTGGAGCTTACTTCAAAAATTCTGGTCTACCGGTTATAGGAGTGGTCAATCAACCGTTTTATTTACAAAATGATACAAAGTAAGTATTTTCTTATATTTGATTGAAAAGGAAATAATAATATAAATGATGTTTGAGAGGTAAATAGTAAAATCAGAGAGAATTCAATAAGCCATTCTGTACCAATTGACTTTATTTGAACGACATTTGTTTAGTTTTCTACTAGTGTGATCAGGTAAACGTAAAATATCTTATTTACTGAATCCCAGCATATGATCATAAACTTGCATAATGTGTACTGTCGATGTACTGGAATTGTTGCCACATGTTATGTGAAGATATTTATTACTTGATCTGTGTGGTAAGAAGAACTAGCAAAAAGTTGTTCAGATAATATAAATTGTTGCAATTTGCAAGAAGAAATTGATTGATTGTTCTATATCAATTAGTATATGATGGTCTTGGTTTCTTCTGATAACCAAGTTAGAACATTGTTCATACATATGGATTGGTTATTGCTTCATAATTGAAAATTTATTTCTTGTCTAGGTGGAAAGGAATATGTTATTGGGGATTTGCAGATAGCAGTATGTCATGTTGTTCAATTCAAATGAAAGATGAATCAACAAGCAAAGTCGTTCTTATCAGTAGAACAGAAGATCCAATTATCAAAACCAAATTACAAGCAGCACAGTTTACAACAGTTGAAGCTGCCGGAGCAGGATATAAAATTATATCCGTAGCTCTTGGTCAAGCTGCTGCATATGTTCTATCAAAAGGTTCAACTTACCGATGGGATGTTTGTGGTCCTCATTCGATTCTGTTATCACAGGGTGGGGGAATTCTGGATTTCAAAGAATTTATTAGTGGTACTGATCGCTGTGATGCTATTATAAAATACTCTAATGTTGATAATGAAGCTTCCAATAAAGGAGGCTTGATTGTTTTCAGAGAATTAGAGACCTTGAATATATTAAAAAATATTTTGTGTTGAAATTTTCAACCAAACTCTTACTGTAAATGTCTTTGCTGTGACTTTTTAACAGATCGTGATATATTTTCACATGATATATTTCTGTGCTAACTATTTTTGATGTGAGATAAAAACTTAAAGTAGTGAAGATATTGTTTATTTCGAAATAAAATCAAATATAAATTTCTATTTTTCATCATCCATTAAATCTTATTCTTTTCTGCTGAAATATATTAGCAAGCCAGTGAAGAATAAGACTTCAGTTCGTGATGACCAATAGAATCTTTTATTTATTTTTGAGGTATAAACTAAGAATGTGTATTAAATGCTAAATATTCAGAGTTTTCTTATAAAAGTTATTTAAATTTTCTTCCTTAATTACAGTAAGATTATTACATTTTCGTAATAGAACAACTAGAAAGACAGTCTCAAAATTGTTGAGTCTATAATTGGTAAAATCTGTTGTGTTTTGAAAATACTTATTTTTCAAAGATTTTTATTTATATATGTAAAATGTCTAGATAACTGTGGGAAAATAGATACCTAACTAATGGTTAGAGATAGATTAGTTCAGAATTTATTGAAATAGTATATTATGCAACTAGTGCGTGAAATGCGATTTCACGAGTTGCATACGATATTTTATGTTGTAAGTGATCAAACGCGAATTTCACGCATCGAGATTTGAGTGCGTGAAATATTTCACGCACGGAAACCGATGCGATTTCACGCACTAGTGTGTGAAATCGCATTTCACGCACGGAATTCAATGCGTGAAATGAGCGTTTATGATCACGTATAACATAAACAAATTTTGTTGAAGAAATTACTTTTTCTTAGAATAATAATCGAATCAAATACATTATCATTGTGCAATGAATTAAAAAGTATCAATAATATATTTATTAGTTAATTTATTGGCAAATTTATCAATTCACACTGAGATGAAATCATTTTCTATTCAAAAGTGTATGTAAATGTATAGTTGAAAAGTATGCAAACCGCTCTAAATACAAAAAAGTAAATGTCATTAAAAAATCCATACCCTAGTAAATGAAATATTATTGATCTCGATTTGCTATCTTAAATTTATGATTCTCTTGAATATAAATGACGAATGAAATAATGAAATAAAATTTTTATATACCTTCATTGTTCAAGTCGTTGATGAATATTATTCCATCAGTTCGCAGGCAGTGAAATATACATGTATGTTACACAGAATCTTATGTTAAGACAGGTGTAATTTTATTCCAATTGATGGATCTCATGTTGATGTCTTCAGTAAAATTAAAAGTGCCATAAGTAATAAAAACAAGTAGACGTTTATTTTATTCACTTATCCTATTATATAATTTATATCACAAATAACGTTAATTACAACAATATTTTATTTGCTTATATGATAAATTTATAACGATTCTTCTCGCTGAGCTTCCAATTGAAAGAAAGGTCGTGGATTCGTAGGGGGTTTCAAAGTGTTGCATGATCGAAAACTTGCACTCCTCACTGGTGCACAATTGTTATTTTTTCTTGATACACTGACATAAGTAGTGCAAGTATTTGTTCTTCTCAAACCAGATTGATTCAGTTCCATTCCTGAAATCATTCAATATCAATGGTTAGTTTAAAATCATTATTTATTTTATTTACTCAATAATCAGAACTGGTTTTCAGAAAAAAAAACAGAAAAAAAATTAATGACAGAGGGTCGCAATAATGGCTGTACGTGAATTGCACTAAATGTCCCTGATTTTCCTTACACAATACATCATCAAAACACACAATATTTGCATATTTCGCATAAAATCGAAATATATTTTCTATCACTGTGTGCGGACAAATTGATCTTTGGATGTTGTTTTTCCACACACGTGACGAAAAATACTGTTCGATACTATTATGCAGAAGTCTTATTCTCAAAGCGTTGAGTTATTGAGTAACAATATCGATTCTCGGATCCAAATGTTTTTAATGGACTGAAACATTTCCCTTGGATGTAAATTTTCCACGAGCAAAAATTTCGTATTTCAATGAATTTTACCACATGAATAATTCAATTAATCAAACATAGTATTGATCTTATTTGAAGAAACAAAATAAATCAAATCAACCATGCAAGCAAATACTTTTAAAGAATTACAAAAATAAAATGGTTTTCAAAATGAAAAATTTTTCTAATTATTCACTCGACATTTTTATTATTATTCAATATGATTTATTGTTTGTTCATTTTACAGATATAAATCATATTAAAAATACTGCATGCATATAAAACATTAGACTACATTCTTTTTCTCGTCATGAGCGAACACACGAAGCTGCTGTATATTTTAACGATTGATGTGACGTGCCGCCAGGAGAATCATTTTTCAATTCTCTCTCGAATACAGCTCATATTACTTATCTGACCAGATATGATAAATGTCCGAATATGTTTTCTAGAGAATAAACATGAATTTTCTCTACTCCATTTCATAGGAAAATATTTTATCTTGAAAGCAAGTTCCATATCTTATCCCAATCCTGTGCTGCTATGTGCTCATCTCATGAATCATGGAAGAAAAAATGCACATATAAGATCTTCTGTCTTTTACAAATAGGCTTCTAATTGATTTGTGTTTTACTATTTAGTTATTCGTAAAATATGATTTGAGGAATGACTTCAACAGAACGTGAAAATTTCGGATGAAAATTCAAAACAGGATAAAACTTGAATAAATTCCTCTATTTTCATGGAGGAAATTTGAATGAATTCCTCTATTTTCATGGATAATTCGAAAATTTATGTTATTAGAATCCAACCGTGAAGAAATAATGATACTTGATAAATATATGGATTTACCATCTAACTGTTCCATAGATACATTTTCATAAAAGATTTTATCGCATTATTCGATGAAATTCGTTTTCTGTATATTCGAAGAACAGCAGCATGAATGAATCTAGTTTGTTCTATTCTTCTTCTTATCAATAGAATATAAGCAATAATCTTCACAGACTTCACTCTTTACACAATAATGATTTGCTGTTTAAACATTTCGTTTTCGTTTATGATACAAAGTCTATATTGAAAGCTTGGCTACTTAATTGGATGAATTAATAGAATAAAATACAATGTAAGTGGATTTGAAGAAAATTGAGATATTGTATTTTATATTTTTTTTCACAATATCACCTTTAAAAAAATATGAGATATGAATTGATCATTGAATAGGACTTTTTGGAACATTAAAAAATAGTACATATATCACGGGACTAGTGCGCAAAGGGAGGTGAATCGAGCATGAGTGGAAAATGGCAACACGAGTGCTGGAATCACCTATAATTTCACTGGTTATAATCGCCGGTTGCACCGACCACTCGTGGACGCGCCCACATACGTCTTCAAATATTTACGTTCTGGTTGCATAATATAGCAAAATACGAAATCTAGGCCTGCGTGGCGTTTGCCGCCCGAGTGAAGTGAGGCTGATAATCATGCGAACGTAGAATCTGCTTTTTCTATTGTATTGCACAGTATTTTTTATCGTATGTGGGAAAAGACGTCTAAAGATCAACTTTTCCGCACACAGTGATGATACGATGTTTTTTTATTTCAGTCAATTCTATAAACTAATTTCATTTCGAGAGTTCATCGAATTTGCGGTTTCAATTTTTTTGCTCTAAGATTATATGATTTTATAAACATTATTCATAAGTCAAATCAGTATTGTTGTTTCATATATGTGGATGAAAAAATGAATCATTGGAATAATTGGTATCAAAATGAATAAAAACAAAACATTCATTAAGATCAAAAATTTTATTGTTGACAAATATTATCACAATCAAATTTTTGAGAGTACAAAAAAATAAAAAGTGCGTAATACAAACCACGAGAAAAAAAGAGTGCCTATAGGTTTTGACGATGAGCAAGAATCACATTCGAATGACAATTGCAAAAAAAGAAATTGTTATACTTTGAGTTAATTTAAGTGCCTATAATTAATCATTTTTTGATTAGCGAAATAAAATAACGAACATTTTTTGTTCTCTATACACACAAAGTATGTTTGAATAAGTATTCACGTCTTCTGAGAATCAAAGCAGATGTATTGTATTTCTCTAAAGTTGAGAATTTTAAATAGGGTTCTAGATATGTATAGAAGCGTAAACCCACGTCTCAGTCATTGCAAATCGTCCTTCTTCCCAAGTACATTGAATCATGAAGAAAAAAGTATGGTGAGGATGGAAACTGTCTATTGGATGACTTGGGAAACGACAACGAGTTTGAGTTGAGTTATCAGCGTCAGAGTTCCACATGAATAACATTTTTCTGGATGAAAATCTACAAACATCAGGACTCAAAAGGAAACCTGCAGAGCTCAAAAAGATAGAAAAATAAATTATTCTCTTTCAAAACGAATCTTTAAAATGATTCCGCAGCTCCATCATCATATAAAATATATTTATTTCATGAATTCCATCAGTGCTCTATCGATTTTCCATAATTCTATACACATTCCATCAATATTCCAAGAACCGCGCGTAATCCATCTGCATAGTCAATACGCACGATTCAGCATATCAGATATGCACACTGAAAGTTCCGCTGAGACTAGCTTCTCGTCAGTAATTAAGACCTCCTAATGAAAATACTGCCTCTCATTTCAATCATGCACAATAGAGTAATCGCTATCTCATGTATAAGTGGAATGAAATATTCTAAAATCGGCAAAATAAACGTACATCGACATGAAATACGAAGTCTACAAAAGACAAACACAGAGAGAGATGCATTAAAAGCCAGCCAGGCAAGACCTTGTCAATATATATACAGCGGCGTAGGGTAACTAGAGCAAATAACGTAGGATAAGATCCTAGAGCAAATAATGCTCAGTGACAGTAATACCGGTGTTGGCGAAACCGGCGACGCTGGTGTTGCAACCGAGTCCGCGGTTTTGCAGCAGTCGACTGACGCCGGGCAGCTTGGCCAGCACCGAGAAGAACCCGGACCTGAAGCGAGCGTTCATCCAGCAGTAGATTACGGGGTTGTAGCACGTGTGCGACATCGCCAACCAGTGCAGGCCCGTCCAAACGTACGCCAGACCGACCCAGTCAACCAGTCCCGACGACGAGTCCATTGCCAGCTGTAAACAAAGCTTTGCCTTAGTGCAAACCCAAAGGAAAGCCCGGGATTGTGGGCCGTGAACTCGAGCCGAGCCGTTAGTTTACGCCCGAACGCGATCGAATTTCCTTGATTAGTATACGGGGTGCGGGGCAGATTGCGCAATTGGATTTTTTACGGGAGGTCGTTGGAAAAATTAGGGAGAAACCCTGTCTCAAGCAGATGTGCTCCGATTTATTTAGTCTGTTTGTCCTTTCACTTCCGCACGGTGCAATTTACTGTTCGTCAAAATCACCTACGTAAGCAAACTGTCCCTTTTTTAATGCATTTGATTGAATGAAACGACAAAACGAGATATTAATAAATGAGACTCTTCCATGTAAGCTGTGAAATAAGTTAACCAACTGCTGGTTTTGCAAGATGCCTATATTTTATCTGCAGCTTACTTTATTAAAAAAAACGTGAAAGTTCAGAAAGATATTAAATTATTTCATAATTATATTCAGCTTTGAATTCGTTTCGTCGTCTTATATTGGAACCTGATATAAGAGTCGTATTAATAGAAAAAAATCCTCTTTGACGAACGTTAGAATGAGCTCCTGCGGAAAACTGTCAATGAAAATGTCGAGTGTTCGAAGCGTGAACAATTTGTTCCTAGAAATTTTAATGGTCAACTGATCCTTGGGATATTTATTCAGAATAACGTATGTGCATGCTCTTAATTAAGAGGTCGAGCAATTTGAGAAATTTGAAAACTCATAAATAAACGTTACTAGATAATAATAAATAATCATTGCAAGATCTGAATTATTTCACAAGATATTCTTTATCATCGAATTCATTGTACGAACAGAAAAGAAGTAGACAGAATAGTACATTTCGACACTAGAGCAGAAGCCGAATTCTACAGGCACGTGTCAGATTTGTTGCCCGAGCGAAGCGAGGCTGGAAATCACACGAGCCGAGAATCATCTTTTGCCCTAGTATCGAACAGTATTTTTCATCACGAGTGCAGAAGATCAAGGTTGAATTATCAATCTTTCGATACAAGTAATGGAAAATATTTCTTAAATGATCATCTTTTTGATAAGTGGTGAAAAATATATTTCGAGTCAGAGAAGCTCTCCAAACCATTCAATATTTGATCTTTTCAAATATGTTCAATTGAAAATACGGTCATGAAATATTTGAGAATGCACTTTTTCTCATCATTGAGAGATACCGCTAGAATTATTTTTTTTCGTTTCATTAAATTTCTGGCTCGATAGATGAAATTAGATAAAGTAGTATAGTCAATTAACTCAAAATTATTATGTACAACTTGAAACTTAATAAAATTGATTACGCAAATTTCATCCTGAAGATACATTACTTTGTTGACTTTTGAAGTTGGTGAGGAGTTTTTGCTGAAGTTTTTTCATGTTGTACAAATAAAAATTGAAGTTATCTCTCTGATTATCAAGTATCAGAAGTCTATATTATTATTGATAATATTTCTATGTAGAAGTTTTCATTGGAAATCTGAAGTTTACAAGAAGATAGTTAACTTCCTGGATGATTTCGCCGCTGTATCGCATTTTGCGTTTCTTCTATTTTTATCGGAACTATTTCTCTTTCATTTTTATGTTTTCCAGATAATACAATCAAAAATCAAGTCAACTGACATACTGAGTAGGCTTTCAAAAGATGTTACGCGCATATTTTTAGTCAAGGACGCATAAATCTTTCCATCCGCCCAAATATTCGTTATCAATGTAGAAATGAACTGTTTTTACCCCGAGCATAATACTCACATGAAGGCGGGTATCACATCTTTCGATGATATATTATGGTAAACCTTTCTGAGATGGTTTTTGGGATATGCCCGAATATGACTCATATATGTATAGCCGTTCAGGAATTATTCGATTTCCCTCAGAGATTTTGTTATTCATCATTGATTTAATTCATGTAAATTATATAATCTTACAATGTCATCCTGGAAAATCAGAATAGAATTGCGAAAATTTCAACAGCTCTATAGAATATGTCTCATCGAGATTGATGAACCAAGTGTGTAACTCTCCTTGTTACGTGAACAAGCAAAATTCGAACAATAACTCATTGTCTCAATATACTGTATAAGGGTTGATGAAGAATGGATAACCAAAGATCATAACAGTTTGTCACCTTGTTACTTTATGAAAATTTAGAGGTATACTGTATTGGTTTAAGTTCGCTAGCAGAGCCTTCTCTTATTGTAGAAGCTCCTATTATAATTTACTACGAAATTCGAAGAAAACCACTCTCGACGCTCGATAGTAAAATGCCTAGCAACTGGTGTAATGCTCTCCACGATAGATAATTTTCTGCTTATATGAATCTTCGGAAATGAATGTTGTAATCAAGTTTTCATGGTCCAGCAGAAGAGTCATAAGTAAAAAGATATAAATCGCATTGGCTCGCTGGATTTTTTTTATCTAAGTATTGAAAAAATTTATATGATAAACATGATAAGTATATGTAAATGTAGGGCTAAATGAACAAACTTGAAGATAATGTTTCGAAAAAGTCGTAGCTTCGTTCTATCCTTCACATCTTGGAAAGGTATAGGCTCATTTTATGATTCCGTCGGATCATAAAAACTTACTTGACAGACATGGTTACGATGTACATTTGCGAGGACTGATATAAACGAGTGATCGCCACCTATATAAAATGACATAACACCAGGTTGTAAATATAATGTCAGAGAAGCTTTATCCCGAAGTTTGCAATAGATCATAGCAGGAGCTTATACAACAAGGGAAGCCACCCTCTTGTCTTTGATACCATCGATTTTCCAGTTAATTACCACTATAAAGTTTTCGACTAGCATGCGCAAGCTTTTTTCTCACTTGTTAAATGTAATTTAAACTGTGTTCACATTGTTTACACATTGTGGTTACGTACAAAAAAACACTTATTGTATTAATTTAAATAAATTGATGGTTCTATACTGCATGCTTATAAATGCACTTTGATTGTAATTATATTTATCAGTATTTATAGAGTAAAAATTTATTCCCCGTCTAACAATATACTCAAACCCGATATTTTATTGAATAACATCAAAGATGGAGATGCAAAGAAAATATTTTTATCAGAAAATGTATAGGTCATGATGTATGTACACGATTCTCTTGTTCTCTAATTCAATTGAAGCTGATTTGCATTACGAATTTACTTATGCAATGAACAAAGCTTCATTGTATTCCTTAGCTTTCAAAGATATTTCAGGAGAAACAGAAAATTTATACTTGAGGTTAAATTGCAGTAAAAGTGTATATTTATATAATCCCATCATAAGTATCCCCATTCATCGAATTTGTCTTACAGAACATTTTAATAGAACCCTGTAATATCAGTGTTGACAGTATACTTATTTGATAATTTCTCAAATAAGGTAACTGCAGGCAATTTGGCACTGCAGTCAATTAAGCACGTTCGTCAGATTTCGTATTTCCGGTGCTCTCTGAGCATCAGTCGCCCTCGGGTCATGTTGGGGGTATTAAAAGAGTACCGATCATTTTCACTCCAAAAAGCCGTTCTTAGAATTTTTTGAAGTTGAACACCGTTGAATTATCTATTTTATCTTGTAATTTTCATTGCCGCACTGTAAGTTTCCTCTACCAAATTCGTATATTAAATTTTTATTTTCAAATGTGGCTACTCAATTTCATGAAAAAAAGCTCATCTTTCGATTGGTCACATTAGTTTTCTTTCAACTATTTTTCCACACTGACAATACGATTGGTTTTAATGAAACTCAAGTGAGCTCAAGACGGTTTCTATGAGCAGAAATTCAAAATTATCATTTATTGTTCCTATTATGAATTAAAATTCTTCTAGTATTTGGAACTGGCCTTTTTCTATATAGTACTTCTATAATACTACGATTACATCTGTTTCGAGTGATTAAATCGATCTCAATATGTGATTATGAACTAAAAACTGAGTTGAATAAATCAATATTTAATAGATAAACGTTTCGTTTTTATAGACATGCTACGATGATTTAGATATGTATTTTTGAGTTGAACGTCGAAAGTTTTGGATAAATATCAGTGGAAACATGATTGAGAGTTATCTGGATACCAATTTGATCGCCCTTGTAGGCATATAGAGGGTGTAACAAGTGATTGTAAAATCGTGCCAAATTGACTGCACGTGTAGCTCTTTGGCGTTTTTTTTCAAATTGCAATTTTGAATAGGTTGAAGTGATTGGATAATACCTATAGAGATGGTTTCTGAAAGGTATTGAGCTAAGCTTTCAGATACTGTTCGCAGAATTTCAAAATTTCAAGCCTGTCGTAGTCAAATTCGCAAAAAACCCTCAGGGGTGGCTCAGTTACCTTAATCGTGAAAAAAGTGAATTGAGTTTTGATTTCATCAGCGACAGATAATGTAACTCTCAGGCACTCATCTCAAATCACGAAACATTAACACACGTTCAAATTCTAACTGGGCATGATTTTTTTCTCAATTTTCCACTCTCGTCTCTCATTAATTTATCTGAAGTACAAGTGTACCCTCTTAATTATTTCTTCTGGGATCTTTCAGCTCGTATTGATCGAATGTCAAAGTCGTTAAATTTGTTCATACCTCGGAAGAGTGTATTATTCGCTCAGCTGAGAGAATTTAGTTCTTTGTATTCAATAGAAAATACATCTCGCATACAAAACCTAGTAAGGCAACTCAAGAATCAAAATTCAAATCACGTTTCACGCGATGGAATAACCGTTTGCCCGTACCTCTCTCAATTGGATAAGTTTATGGTGAAAAAATGGAAAAAGCGGCCATTTATGAGCCAGTAAAGTTGACCGGGAAAAGAAGTTTACGGAATAGTCGTTCGTGGTGATTTCTTTAATGAGAAAAATTGGAGAAATGGGCAAAAGGAAAGGGATTAGGGTTACCCCCGACACTTTAATTTTCACGTTCTAGCTATTTGAATACTTACATTGAGTGCATTGAATGGAGCCCAGCAGAGCGTGAATACGGCCACTACGATAATCATCATTTTTACCATCTGTGAAAAGATAAGTTTCATGTTAATGGTCATCAATTAATGGATGAATCGTTAATTTTAGTATCATTAAATCATCATGATTTCTGAGTGCGAAAGGACATTCAGTATTATTACTGCATTGAAAAGTTGAGCTTCGCAGAACTAAAAAATTGAAAGATCCTTTTCACTCGAT
This sequence comes from Aphelinus atriplicis, assembly GCA_020882685.1. Classification (NCBI taxonomy): domain Eukaryota; kingdom Metazoa; phylum Arthropoda; class Insecta; order Hymenoptera; family Aphelinidae; genus Aphelinus; species Aphelinus atriplicis. The sequence continues at coordinate 30,598,123 of CM037074.1, read as the reverse complement.
AATATTCATCCTTCGTGAAAAACTGTTGGAAGATCCGGATGAAAAGGGGCATTCAACGGTGATACAAAGAATTGGAAAAAGCATTCCAGAGAATTATATTCATTGAATTGGAGAAAAATCTCTCAAAACATTTTATTCGTGTCATACTCTTTCAATCGTAGGGGACAATTGAATAGAGACATCGATACTTTTTTTCGATCAGTTTTAAACACATCCAAATTATTCAGATGGTTATTTAATTGAATTATGGAAAACTTCCTATATTGTATCAAAAGTTTTACCCCAGGAAAAAGGGTAGAGAGATTATTTGAACGAAAATCAAATATTTTGAGATACACGTAATGAGTATTCTGGTAAAAATCAAATATCTGTCAAAATCTGTCAAACATCTGTAGTAGCGAGTTTAGTAAAATACTTAATTCAATAAGTTAATTCAATTTTTCGTGTACTTTCTTCCTTCATGTTGTAGAAAATTATTATAAGCATTCTGCTGACCTATATGCTATTCCGGCACGCGAATCATATACGTTTTGCGTGTGCTAAGTACCGAATCGTCTATTCTCGCTTTAATCAATCAGCCGCGAACACAACGAAATAGTTGGAGCAGCTGGAATGAGTAATTATATCTACGATATTCTAAGTATGGCACAAGTGAATTCACGACTGCTACCCGTTGGTTCGGAAGGAAGCGTGCAGACGGGCGTATACACTTTACCCTGTTGAAATTTCAATTAGGCCCTTGAAAAGCTTAACCTAAATTCCAATGAGCAATGAATGAGCTACGAACCCACCAAGCGAGCGATAAAAAGGCCCTTCATCGTGAGATATAATCAGCTAATTCGTCTTTATTTTCAATGTTTGGACTGCCGCGTTAAGCTGCCCCTTTTATTGGATAAGATGGCTTTCGGGTATACGTGAAGCCACCCAGACGTATACGTGGGATCATGAGAATTCCTAAATTGACCGGTGCAAAAAGCACGGAGTGATAAGGAGCAGCTGATGAATAGCTTATAGACAAGAAGGGGCCGAAACATTCACGTTGTCGTCTCGGGTAACATGCGGGAACGAGGCAAAGCTCTGTATATATATATATATATATATATACATATATATATACGTGTATCGAGCAGCTGAACGCGCTGATAAGGCACTGGAATGGGTACTAGCTGTAATTCCGCTTAGCAGACAACCCACGTGTTTTCTTGTTCGGGCTCTTTTGCGACCTCTGGCAAAAAGTTTCACGGGCCAGCTGGACCATAAACGAGCACGTTTTATGCTTGGTGCCACAATAAGGAGAGTCTGAAGCGTCCGACAATAAAAGAAGAGGAAAAAGCGTACCCAAGAGAGAGGGAGAGAGAGAGAGGAATGGAGAACGTGATGGTGCTGTGGTAATTTTTCTTCATAGCCGGACTGAGAGAGGCCGCGAGAGGCTGTGCGAATGCAACTGAAATATTAATGCCGCCTCGGCGGGTATAAAGTCCCCTTGACTCGGCCGCGTGGATTGTGGCTCGAAATCTGTCGGATTTTTGCACCTCGAGAACCCGCGGAAAGCATGTGCAAACGATTTTCATTGATACGCTTCCGGAGAGGCGGGGGCCCTTTAAATATTCCTTCGAGGTCGCTGGGGGGAGATTCCGTCTGCTCCGGTGCTCCGTAATGTATTTTCTTCTATACTACTCTCGAGTCTCGAGCAGCTGCGAAGTCGGGGGCTTCCTTGTCCCTTATCAACTCTCGATCGTCTTGCTTTATCTTGCTGACGTTTAGACGAGAATCCAGACGAGATTCAGGGGATTTGAATAATTGCCGTACTCCCGTACCACTTGTATTGGATAGTACATGTTAAATTACATTTTGTTACTTTCAGTATCGGAGCACGAGATAGGCCCTTCCGATGGAGAGTATTTGATTACTTCTCAAGTATAAAATTTAAAAGTTTATTAAAAATTCATTATGGGATGGAGAGCTGGAACACGGAGATTGGTGGTATATCCCAATATACGAGAACAAACCCTACAGAAGGGGTAAGGTAAAGCGTATAATTATTATTAGTTTACTCATTGTCATCGTGACGTACTGTATTCAAGATAATTTCTATTGTTACTTCAATAGTGAATTTCATTGTATATAACTAGTTTTTTACATTCAAACCCATGCGCGTAAGTATGTTCTCGAATAATTATCATATTGTTCAAACGCGTATTCTTCAATAGATTAAAATCGCGATCAAGTAAATTGCATATACGTTAAGAATGTATATTCCATATTCATTGTACTTTCACTTTTCTATTTTTTTTATAATGAAATTTAATTGTGAAAAAAGTTTGTCCTAAAATCAGTTAAATTATAGACCCAACTAAGGATACTATGTGGCTCGGAATTTAGATTTTGATGAAATTTACAAGAGGACACCACAGTTTCCAGAAAACCAACCTATCTCACGCATCGGTGACGATGCGTGAGATAGTTTTCGGATACTCAAAAACTTTATAGAATAATTATTTTTAATCTCCACAAGTTTTCAAACGATGAATAATGATTCTATCGGGCTTGATGGACTATCCCAAAGTGGAGAACAGGAGGACGCTGGTTCAAATCCATCCCGGGGAGCGTGGAATTTTTTTCTCGCCATATCACTTTGGGATAGCTAGTCCACCAAGCCTGATAGAATCATTATTTATCGTTTCAAAAACTTCATATTTACAGCAATTTAGGCCTTGATTTTTCAAAGTGAATTCTGTTAATGATTCTTGATCTTATGTATGTTCAGCATATTTGTATGTACAGAAGCATATGCTGTTCATATCTATATTTATCAAGATGAGTAAGAAAAATCAACAACCATCCATCAATATATACGCAGAAAATCAAGGTATTGAACACGTTTCCTCTATACGTAGGAAAGAATTTCTGTATAAGAATTGCGTCAAATATTTCTTGTTTAGAATTATGCCTAGATACACTGCCCATATTGAGAGATTTCTCACTCCAATACGCCATGAAGTTTCTATGGAGTACTGATGCATATTTATGGATGAATAATATCTTTTATTCTTGCCAACATTAACTAAAGACTACTTCTGAGTTTGTGAATAATTATGATATATGTGAATCAGATGATTCCCTACTCTTACAATCGAACTACAGTGTAATAAATCAAATCACACGAACTCGATAAAATATATAGCAATAGTCAACATTATAGCGCTTACACACACACACACACACACACACACACACACACACACACACACACACACACACACACACACACACACACACACACACACACACACACACACACACACACACACACACACACACACAAATGCACACACACACACACACACACACACACACACACACACACACACACACACACACACACACACACACACACACACACACACACACACACACACACACACACACACATATACGTCCGTATGTGCGTGTGAATAAAAAGTAGTGTTATAAACTTCGACACTTTAGAAAAGTTCATATTTAGACAATCACAAATTTTCCCCTCAAGAAAAGCAGTATAGTCTATCGTACAGTAGAAGAAAGTGTGAATGGTCGGACATGATAAAATATAGATACGCAGTCAAGAAACGTGAATTGCTACAGTATTCTTCGAATATGTTGTACTTTAAAACAGTTCAAAACTTAGCGAGTAATAATATTCCTTGTGATTTTCAACTTGAACTGAAATAATTCGAATTTTGAATAAATTTCTTGTTTTCTCAGCAAAAAAACTAAAACTGTTAGAGTTTGCTCTGAGTGTATGTGAAACTCATTCCTTTTTTCCTCTCTCAACTTCCATGAGAAACTTGTGAACAATGAAAAGTCTGACCCCCTGTCGAGAAACTTTCCAACTTCTTTAGCTGTCAGGTAAGGAACAATTTGATGTATCATGAAACAAATTTCATTCAGTTGTATTCTACCGATATTGAGCAAGATGGTATTTCATACAGGTGGACACAAACCAGGCGGAATTGCGACTGAAATATCCGACAAACGAATGAAAATCTGTCGCAGCTGAATGGGATAAGAAAAATGCTCGTATCCAACTGTGGTTGACGAACGGAGTAGGTTCAGACTGGAGCTTTCAACGTGAAAGCATTGTTGTCTACAGAATCCCTCGCAATATCAGACAAAGCAGTTCCAATATATTTCGAAGCTCTTACATCTTATCAAAGCTCACATCACGGCCATTGCTCACTTGAAAACACACTGCGAATATTCGCATTCTGCGTGACGATGCGATATTGGGCGCTGCCTACGTAAAAGCGAAGCGTACGCGTCGAGAACTCGATTTCCGGGCGTGAGCAACCGAATAAGAACAACGGTGTGAGGTGTGCGGTGGGTACGTGCGGAGCGATAGGTACTGTACATAAACGCCGAAAAGGCGTAACGAACGACGTTGGCGATCTGTCTCGCGTGCGAGTGTGTTCCGTAGGTGTCTGATAAGGTTGAGCCAGATATATATACAGCTCAATCCGGGCTCACGTAAAACCAGTCGAGTTATAGCCGACAAACACGTCAGATATAGCTATTTGACTCGTCCATTTTTCATCGGTTCTGTCTCCAAGAAATATTTCAGATACATATTGGTGGCTTCTTTTAGCTTTAACGATGTTGGTTATCCTTATGTTCCTGAACTTTTTGAGGGAATCTGATAAGTGCATTTTTTCAATCAGATTTTTAAGAGTAGTCAATCCTTGTAGTATACCGCAACCAAATGATATTTCGAATATAAAATAGAAACGTATATAAAGAGATTGTATTTCTGAGTTTCCCCGATTTTCGCACGTATTTTATCTTGCATAAACAGTTGCAATTGGATTTTAAATCTACAAATTTTCATTAAAATATCGTATTTCTTTTTTTTTCGTTCGTAAGCTTCATCTGAATTTTTTTATAACCCAATAGAGAAATATTCTGACAAAGTGTTCGTATTGCGATGTAAATTCGCTTTTACTACCATCTTTGATACGATGCAACATATAGCACGGCGCATGTACGGACCAAGTGAAATTTGTTCCCTGTCGTATTTTTTTACGTATTCGCATACGTATGTACCTAATCTACCCGGACTGCTTCGATAACATTTCATCACACTCCGATAAAAATATTTTTTATCGTCTGCTCTAAATTCATTCATCAATATACTCTCTTTAATAAGTAACTCATAAGTGAACCTAGTAACTGAATTCATAGATCAGTAATATAGTAGTCTGTTTACTGTGTTTGGAACTGTGTGTTAGCGAGTGATCCTTCGCAAACTCGATACATCGCAACCTTAGTTCGAATAACAAAATATCAAGTAACTTTTACTCAAAGATATTTTCTTCTTTTTTCTCAGCGGGGAAATAGGTATCAAATTTTTCGTAAAATAATCGTCTGAAGTCTCTCAAGTGCATAGCATACTGTTATCAAAGTCACACTAAAAAACCTTTGCTAACTACATTAACAGTATGCTTTCGAAAAGAGGCTTTGTGTGAAAAAAAATAATGCCAATGAAAGATATCTTTCGTCATCAAACAAATGAACCTCAAACTAATTGACTATATAGCAATGAATGATATGAATATCAAAATTACCAATCAAAATTGACCTCGGTTCAAATCTTGCCAGGATTAATTTGTGTGCTAAATTTTATGAAGATTGGAGGGTTCCTTCAAAAGTTATCGCGTGCCAAAACAGTGTCTCTTACATTCGTATACTTATAACATACACATACGACATTTTGGGATTCCATGTTTTTTTACCCGTAGATTACGAAAATGAAAGTCCCGATAGTTCCAGAGGTCTATTTTAGCGCCGTTATAAAGCTTTCTTCTTTAGAAAGCAACAAAAGGAAAAGAAAATAGAAATGTCTCTTTCGCTGATAAACAAGCGAATTCCAATCAAAAATGATTTGGAAATTTAGAATGATATTGAATGTCGCATATAAGTGTGAGTTGGGAAATGTCTTGGCTCAATTTATTCAGGTTACGATTTTCGTAGAACCTCTGAAGCTCTATGATATCTTAGAATATATTTTTGCACAGACGACGCGAAGTAGAAGAGAATTCCTTGAGTTTCATTTACAGGGACTGTCTCATGTGATAGGCACTGCGAGAAGAAGAAAATTTCACTAGAAATTGGAAAGGTAGAATCTTTTGCTTCGGCAGCACATGTTTTAAATAACTATCACGTATTTGAAATTTCGAGCTGGCAATATTGTCCATTATCTCTTTCTTCAAGTGTAGGGCTCTTGAAGCCTGACGGAGCAGAATGTTATTCCATGTACAATTCAATAGACAGCGACAGAGCTTTGCCATTTCTTAAATGACAAGTGTTTTAATTTTGCGAACTGCAAGTAGTTCATTTTGACAATTAGAGAGGAGTACTGTGTCGTATAAGACGGACTAATATTATTTTCCACCAATGCTGTTGGGAAAGTTTTATCTTTTACGAGAAAAGCGGCGCGGGTGAGGAAGGGGGGAGGGTAGCATGAGAAACCAAGAAAAGTCTGCGACAGAGCTCCTCAAAACTTAGTTTCTTTTCTAATGTGCCATGAAAAATAATTTCTTCGAGTTTTTTAATTAATAATAATACGAGCGGCGTGTAGCCACCGATATGTCCATAGTGCGCATCAATTTCCGCTCTAAAAGCACGTATTGTTTTACATTCGTTTATGTTCATTATTTGGGAGAAGCTGCGTATTCTGCTTAGTTTTAACTTTTCTTATAAATTTTCAAATAACTATTGGATTCTTGCGTCAACTGTTCTCTTCTCTTGCCATATAAATAAAACGCATAATTCGAGATTTTTCTTATCAATTTCATTTGATTATCAACTTCTTTTGAAAGTTCACATTGAAGAATTCTTCACTAATATCAGCAATTATGAGCTGCAATTTAACTATTCCTGTTAACCAAAAAAGTTTTTATCTCAAAAAGATTGCATTTTCTAGATGATCCCTATAATACTAATTTATTTGGACGTGGATTTCAATTATTTTTAAGTTACAGAACAGTTTAGGGGAATATAGATATAACTATTTCTATAAAACATATAAAAGATGCATCATTTAGACTTGATTTGTTTGCCTTTAAGAAATTTTCTGTGTTGCTTTTACGTACAAATTGAGTGAAACGATCATACTGAGGCACAATTATGTTTTTTATTATAGCTTATTTTCATTAATGAATATAAGCTAATGAACGGCTGTAAATTAGAAGAAGAAAAATGGACGGCTATTTTTCAGACCGCTCATTTCGCCCAGCAATGTTTCGTCTTCTCTTTTTTACTTCTAACATAAATGATGGAGAAAATGTTCACAGAGACAAACGTCCTTGACGTTTTCCTTTGCTCACAATTCTTTTCTTGATCCTATACAAAGATCACTGATACAAAAGCACTTCTTAGATCTCAGAAGACTGTTTATCCACGCATTTCTGCGATTGGTGTATCTATACCTTTCTTATAAAATCTGCTGTATTGAACTTGCTGCTTTATATTTAGACGATAGCGGCTGACGGTAATAACTTCCAAACTAGAAAAATTTGCTTGATTTGACACAACATTCAGTGTATGTCTAAAACCGATCAATAAGTATACAGCTCAAGTTTCTGCGTTTTTTGAGCGATATCAGAAAAAAAAATTTAATATGAGGCGTTTCCCTCAATCAGAATCGGAAATTTAGGTATTAGTTTGCATTAAAATCTATATTCACAGATTTTGATATCAAAGGAATATTGAACATTTCATTTTAAAATATATATGTCATGTTTTAAATTTCTTTCAAGGTCAAAAACTCAGAAATTTTAGTTAGAAAATGGGATTATAGGCAAGTTAAAGTGAAAACACTTCGAAAACATTTAGAATGCCTAATCTACATTTGTGATTTTGCGATAAAAGATCAATTTATGTACTATAATTTAAAGCCGTTGAAAAATATGCAAATATGATGAGTCTCATGGAGATAATTTTTCGTTTTGAAATGAATACTGAACTGAATAATTTTCACAAATTACATCATCAAATGGTTAGAAGTTATAGTATAGTTCAAGTTCAGATGTGAAAATATTTTGTTCTGTTCAGAGTAAAAGTTAAAATAGAATCCCAGCTCGATTTGAGTTTTCAATAAATAAGTTGAAGCTTTGGTCCTCTCTATGGAAGTACGGATGTACATCCTCTCAATTACCAAGTATTATTATAAATTATATATTCATTTCAACTAGAGAACATTATTGTTTCAAAATAAATTTGTTCCTTTGTATTCTATAAATGGAGCTTCCAAGTTTACCACCATACGATTTATTCATACTTGTGAAAATTGCTGTTGCGCGGAAGTTGATGTCGACCTGTTGCCGAGATGTAAACTCATCCGTTCGTGTTTGTTTTCGTGTTCTTTATACCGTCACGCTACTGAAAATAACACGGCTTGACTTACATTGATGGATGCCGTACCCTCTCGTACTTTTTGATTATTTACGAGAACACAATTCCATTTTGCTGATGATAGAAGAATGTAGTTTCACTATTTGGACAAATGTCTATAAGTTAACATTTAGATAGGGCAAATATTAAACTTTCATAACTCAATAATTTTGCCTTTCCCTTTTTACATTATCATTTTGCCAATATTCATTTTAGCCCTTAAATCTTAGATGTATTCTTATCTTTTGAAAACTCCTGTCAAGGAAACTGCACTTTGACGTAGATGTAGATGTACGAATTAATATATTTTTGCTAGGGCTCTTGTCTCATTTTATTCAATGGATAATAAGCCTGGCATCAATTCACAATGTCAGACTCATTCCGGATTTTTTAATACCAGATTTTTTAGACTAGTACTAGACACTTATTTTTAACGGATATGTATAACGTATGTATCTGTATATATATACGTTACATTCGGGAACTCAAAAAGCATTTCACAAATTTACAGCCGATAATCTATACTTCAAACCTCTTTGAAGTAACAATTCCGGATTTCTTGAATAAATGATCAGCAAGCAATAGTATATGATCGAGAATTCAATAGAAAAAGTTAAATTTGAAAAATCGAATAGAAAAAGAATACCTTTTGTTGGATTTTCCAGCAGTTGAGCACATAAATCTAATTACAAATGAGTGTAGACAAAGATTTCGAGAAAAAATTAGTGTTGAACGGTGATTGTAATTATCTCACACAATTAGTTTTTCTTATATTTTGAAAAAAATTCTTTGTTATAAACCATCTCCATGTATTATATCTCATCTAATTGTCTACACGAACGTTAGCATAATTGCAACAATAATAAACGTCAGTTGTACATTTTAGTACTGTTCAAGACGATTTTCGTACTATCATCTTAAGCAATTTAAAACCGGATTTTTCTAGTACAGATTATTGCAGTATTATTTGTAATCATACCTGGAAGCTTTTTGTATACATTTAAAGAGTTCGAGCCAATTCTGAGAAAAGTACAATAGACAATTTGAAACTAGTAACGCTAAATAGCAAATTATTTCTTCAGATAAAATGTAAATGACTAAGGAAAATTAAGAGCCTTAAAATGTTCTTGATTTTGCGAAAAACTCCTATATATACGTATAGCCTAAATTCAAGCGATAGAGTAGGACCATAAAGATAAAGTGGTGTGGCGGTGCGGAATACCTGCGCTCATGAAAAAGGCGAGCGCGGGTGAGTCAGCGGCGTGATTTACGAATATCGCGTCCATTTTTTCCAGTCTGGTGGTCAAGTTTGGGGCCCTGTCTTTCTTTCTCGCCTTTACCGCTGGCAACGGTGGGCGAGGCTCGCATGGTAT